>AWOL01S0034347.1:9957-36220 GCA_000715115.1 Nicotiana otophora | reverse complement strand
CGACGACTCAACTTTGGAGCTGTTGTTTTCTATACAAAAGGGGACTGTTTCACTGGGTTTTCGACTCGTTTTTGTAGTGCTTTTTAGCTTGGTTTCCAGTTGGTTCGGGTCTGGAGTTTAGGCGATGAATTGCTAGATTTTTTGAAAGAAAGCCGAAGAAAGGAGAAATAAATATATGGAGTATCTGAAGACCGGAAAACAGGAGAGATCGGAAGTCATTGAAACAATTAAAGAAGATTTGTTAATACATATAAAAAAAAACGTTAAAAAGTCAATAGCATTCCATTTTTCAAAAATGGGGACATCTGCAAATCCATTTCTGTAGAGGAAGCAATTGCCGGTCTGCCAGCCATCTTCTTTAGAAAATTCTGGCCAACTATATGGACTTAAAATTATCCTTTTAATTTATGGAAAAAGCAGAAAAATAGTAAGTAGCAAGTCAAAATATTTGGTAGAAAATTCTGGCAAAAGGATGATCGTGTTGAAAATTATGGTTTTGATAATTAACAAAGTATGTCTAGTGAAAGTGTGTTAAGAATCAGGTCCTCAAGGTGTCTAATGAAGTGTGCTAACAACCGGGTATTCAAAGTAGTTGCTTAAGCCTCTTACAAGGCAGTAACTTTTACACAAAGTTACTATAGTCCGAGATCGCTAAAAAAAGCTCTTGATGCGATAAGGACTATTGTCCAAGAATATCTGCTCACATAAGTGATAGACAAGAGTCACAAGATTCTTGGAGTCCTTGGAACTTTAGGATTGCTATCAAACAAGAAGTCCTGTGTGTAGGACTCCCGAAGTTCTTGGAGTATTTGGAAGTTAAATACTTTCCCCATGGACTGAGAAAATTATCCTTTTGCACATTAACTAAGGAACAAAATAATGCATTTCAAGTTCAACACTCAAGTCGATCATCAGTATCAGTGTTCTTCTTGAGTCTGTTAGTTTGTATGTATTAGGAAATCGAATTATAATCGAGATGTTATTCAAAGCTTGTTAGTCGGAGTAATGTTTGAGTATGCAAGTTAGAGTAACTTGTAATTCATTCAAATAGTTAAAGTAGGAGAATTGTGTGGGTGTTGGTTTACAAGGCTTATAATAATCAGTACATTTGTTTTATTTGTTTTAGTGAAGTTAAACTTAAAATCCTATGTGGTAGGTTGTGATTTTTACACTTTTGAGCCAGCTGATTTTTCACGTAAAAATTGTTGTTCTTGTTTTTTATTATTTATTTCATTACGCGTAAGGAATAAGGCAAAGAACCAAATTTTTTAGTGACTTAGGAAGGCACTCAAATTAAAAGATCGTTTAACTAATCAGTTATAGCAAATTATTCATCCTCATTTCATCTCTAGGTTTAATATTTTGCACTTTTTCAAGTAAGAAATTTCTATACTACTAAGTTACTTAAAGATAATAATAGCATTACAAGACGTACATACAAAGTATTGTGTACCGAAGCACCCAATGTCCATTGTTTTGACCCCCAACATCGTATTTTTATATAGGAAATTAGTATTAGTATAAGAAAAAGCTGACTGAGTACCCCTTTGTGATTAGTAGCAATTATAAATTACAGTGTCTATAGCAAGTATGTTCGATCAATTGGTAGACCTGAAAAATATGGTCAACAACGTAACTGCTTAAACTACTTTAATACAGAGTTAATGCATACTATAATTTAAAGCTTTTCTGGTTTGTTTAACCACATCACTATATTCAGTTACCTGCCGTGGACTTTTAAATAACTTGTTAATTGTGTAGACAAATTTCACGTCGCTACCATATATATATATATATAGACCTTAAGTTGTTAAATAAGTTATGAACTTAATTATTTCGGAAAACAACAAAATAAAATAAAAAATGCTATCTACCAAAGTGGGAAATGATAATCACAAACACTTCGTACACATCCGTTGCAATTTAATTATGTTGTTAGCTGAGATAAATTGAATAAGTCCACTTATTATTATTATTATTATTATTATTATTATTATTATTATAAACTAAACGTTTGATTGGATTCTAACTAACTTACAATAATTTGATTAAATAACTATATATTATGATTATAGACTAAAAGTACAAATTGTGTTCTACCAAACATGCTCCAAGTAACATGTAGTCGAAAAAAATGAATTTGATAGGTGCGGTAGAGAGTGGGTTGTTATGATTTTGAGTAAAATTCTTGAAATGATTTTTTTTTCTTTCCTTTCTCTTGAAATGATCTTAATTTAAACTTCCTACATCATTTGGTCATTAGTTTCACAATCTAGCTATTTGCAGGGTTTTTTATGTGATCAAATTTGGGGTATTATCACTTTTAGCCCGCGCCAGAAATTATTTATATTTGGTAGCTGAAGAAGTGTATAAAATTTGTATATTTTTATATATAACATACATGTCACGGCCCAAATTTTCCTCCGTAGGATGTTGTGACGACACCTAGTCTCTAAGACTAGGTAAACCTAACAAACATGCGGAAATATCGAAATAATAACTTAAATCTCAAATATCAATAGCTATATAAATGAAAACTGCCACTCAATATAAACAAATCCCAAAACCCGATGAAATATAAGTCACAATCTCTAGATACAATGTGGAACGCTCCTATGCATCACTTTCTATAAAGATATATAGAAGTAAGAAAACGAACATGATAGAAGGGAACTCCGAGGTCTGCGGACGCGGGGAGGTGTACCTTAAAGTTTCTAAAGCAGCAACACAATGCACTAATACCGAGGCTGATAGGATGTACCTGGATCTGCACAAAATATGTACAGAAGCGTAGTATGAGTACTCCACAACGGTACCCAATAACTGCCAAGCCTAACCTCGGTAGAATAGTGACGAGGTCAGGTCATGGCCCTATTGGAAATATAAGAAATAAGGCAGAAGATATAATGATATAATAAAATGGCAGGGAAATGAAACAATAAGAATTTACGAAAAATAACAGCACATAAATCAAATAAAGCAAATACAACACGGAAGGAAATAAGAATCTAACATATTAAGGAAAAACAACAACAAACAATACAGCAAATAGAAAAGAACAACAGAGCACTCCCGAGGTACCGCCTCGTAGTCCCAAAAGTAAAAATAGCTCACACTCTTTCCTTATATCACCGCGGGAGCCTTTATATTTTTCNTGTTGTTAGCTGAGATAAATTGAATAAGTCCACTTATTATTATTATTATTATTATTATTATTATTATTATTATTATAAACTAAACGTTTGATTGGATTCTAACTAACTTACAATAATTTGATTAAATAACTATATATTATGATTATAGACTAAAAGTACAAATTGTGTTCTACCAAACATGCTCCAAGTAACATGTAGTCGAAAAAAATGAATTTGATAGGTGCGGTAGAGAGTGGGTTGTTATGATTTTGAGTAAAATTCTTGAAATGATTTTTTTTTCTTTCCTTTCTCTTGAAATGATCTTAATTTAAACTTCCTACATCATTTGGTCATTAGTTTCACAATCTAGCTATTTGCAGGGTTTTTTATGTGATCAAATTTGGGGTATTATCACTTTTAGCCCGCGCCAGAAATTATTTATATTTGGTAGCTGAAGAAGTGTATAAAATTTGTATATTTTTATATATAACATACATGTCACGGCCCAAATTTTCCTCCGTAGGATGTTGTGACGACACCTAGTCTCTAAGACTAGGTAAACCTAACAAACATGCGGAAATATCGAAATAATAACTTAAATCTCAAATATCAATAGCTATATAAATGAAAACTGCCACTCAATATAAACAAATCCCAAAACCCGATGAAATATAAGTCACAATCTCTAGATACAATGTGGAACGCTCCTATGCATCACTTTCTATAAAGATATATAGAAGTAAGAAAACGAACATGATAGAAGGGAACTCCGAGGTCTGCGGACGCGGGGAGGTGTACCTTAAAGTTTCTAAAGCAGCAACACAATGCACTAATACCGAGGCTGATAGGATGTACCTGGATCTGCACAAAATATGTACAGAAGCGTAGTATGAGTACTCCACAACGGTACCCAATAACTGCCAAGCCTAACCTCGGTAGAATAGTGACGAGGTCAGGTCATGGCCCTATTGGAAATATAAGAAATAAGGCAGAAGATATAATGATATAATAAAATGGCAGGGAAATGAAACAATAAGAATTTACGAAAAATAACAGCACATAAATCAAATAAAGCAAATACAACACGGAAGGAAATAAGAATCTAACATATTAAGGAAAAACAACAACAAACAATACAGCAAATAGAAAAGAACAACAGAGCACTCCCGAGGTACCGCCTCGTAGTCCCAAAAGTAAAAATAGCTCACACTCTTTCCTTATATCACCGCGGGAGCCTTTATATTTTTCTTTTAAAAATTATTTTTCCGAAATAGCACCCTGCGTTTTAGCCCACCTTATCACACTGCATGACTTCTAGTAGTTCCCCTACTAGCCACGCGTATCAAGTCAATATTATCTCACCGCATGCGTTTAAACACCTAGACCTTATACCATTGTATGCGTATCAATAATCACAACGGCACGATAGAAATCTCGTGCAAATAATAACAACCGCACAGTAGAAAACCTCGTGCAACAATAACTACCACACTACAGAAACCTCGTGCAACAATAGCCACAACATGGCAGAAACCTCGTGCAACAACCAAACAATCACCTCAATAATAATCACGAAAAAACAAAACATAACAACTGAAACAATGATATTTCCGGGATAGCAATTCCAAGTAAATAATTACACAGATAAATAACGAATACGGAATCAAGAAAGCAGGTAAATCAACTAAGCATGTAGTGCAAGTTGCAAATAAGAGACAAGACAAGTAGACATGTGAAATTAGGTTAAACATGATGACTATACATGCTAAAACAATTCAATTAAGGCATAAAAAGGAAACTACTCAGCTAAAACCAGATTTTCAACATTTAGACTGTGTACGCACTCGTCATGTTGCGTACACGGCCTTCACATATTGCAAATTACCATAACAGTACCAAATCTTAAGGGGAATTCCCTCCACACAAGGTCAGACAAGTCACTTACGTCAAACCTCGCTCAATCAATCAATAAAAAGGTCTTTCCCTCGACTTTCCGAATCCGAATGGCTCAAATCTAGCCAAAAACAATTACATACTATAAATATAACTGTAGGAAACTAATCTAAATAATGAAATTATGATTTTTGCAAGAATTGAAAAACTTGCCCCAAAAAGTCAACCCAGGCCCGCATCTCAGAACCCGATCAAAATTATAAAAACCGAACACCCATTGGATATCGAGTCCAACCATACAAGAATTATTCAAATCCGATCCCATTTAGCTTTTCAAAACTCAAGAATTTGGTCTAAAAACTTTTACACCTTACTCCCCAATTTTTCAAACCAAATCCTTAATTAAATGAAGAAGTCGAAGATAGATTAATGGAATTTAATCAAAAATGAGTCAAGAATCCTTACCAAATGTTTTCTCTGAAAATCCCTCAAAAGATCGCCTCAATCCGAGCTCTTAAAGTCCCAAAGTGAAATTGAAATCAAACCCTCGATTTTGAAATTTAATCTGCTGCCCAGTTAAATCCTTCTTCGCGAACGCGGAAATTGCCTCGCGTTCGCGAAGCACAAAAGTGTTATTGCCCAAATTTCTCTTACACGAACGCGAGGTCCAACTCGTGAACGCAGTGACCAAAGCTTCTCAAGCTTCGCGATCGCGACGCCCTTCTCGCGAATGCGTAGACCACGCGCGAGACTCACCAGGGTACCTTCCTCATTGCTATCACGTTAACCGGTTCGCGATCGCGTAGTACCAAGACCTGACCCCTTCGCGAACGCTTGGTCATCTTCACAAACGCGAATGGTAAATTTCCAGCCATCTCTGAAAGCTCTATGCGAACGCGGGAACACGTGAACGCGTAGAAGGAAACCAGATTCCAACAATCTTAATGTTCTGAAATGTGCCGAACCTAGTCCGAATCACCCCAGAGGCCTCCGGGACCCCAACCAATAATACCAATAAGTCCTAAAATATCATACAAACTTAGTCAAGTCTTCAAATCACATCAAACAATGCTAAAACCACGAATCATACCCCAATTCAAGCATAAGGAACTTATAAACTTCTAACTTTCACATCTGATGCTGAAACCTATCAAATCAAGTCTGATTGACCTCAAATTTTGCACATAAGTCCTAAATGACATTACAGAACTATTCTAACTTTCGGAATTAAAATCCGACTTCGATATCAAAAAGTCCACTCCCGGTCAAACTTTCCAAAAATCTTCCAACTTTCGCCAATTAATGCCGAAATGACCTACAGACCTCCAAATCAACGTACAGACACACTCCTAAGACCAAAATAATCATACGAAACTATTGAAACTGACAAAACTCCATTCCGGGGTTATATTCACAAAAGTTAACCTACGGTTAACTCTTACAACTTAAACTTCAAACTTAGGGACTATGTGTCCCACTTCACTCTGAAACTCTACCGAACCTGACACCAAGCACCCTAGTAAGTCAAGTAACCACAAAATGAAAGGGAGGGAGCAATAAATATGGGATCGGGGCTAATACTCTCAAAATGACCGGCCGGATCGTTACATCCTTCCCCTCTTAAAACAAATATTCGTCCTCAACATAAGATAAATCCTTGTCCAACTAGACCGAGCTGAAGTCTAACACATGAGACGGATCATCGTGATACCTCCGGAGCATAAAAACATGGAATACTAGATGACTGCAGCTAGACGAGGTGGTAGTGCAAGTTTGTAGGCCACCTCTCTAATCCTCTCAAGAATCTCAAAAGGCCCAATATACCTAGGGCTCAACTTGCCCTTCTTCCCGAACCTCATAACACCCTTCATGCGCGAAACCCGGAACAAGACCCGCTCCCCAACCATGAATGTCATGTCGCGAACCTTCCGATCCACATAACTCTTCTGTATGGATTGGGCTATACGAAGTCGATCCAGAATCAATTTAACATTTTCCAAAGCATCCTGAACCAAGTCTGTATCCAATAGCCTAGCCTCGCCCAACTCGAACCAACCCACTGGAGACTGACACTGTCTACCATACAAAGCCTTATACGGGGCCATCTGAATGCTCGACTGGTAGCTGTTATTTTAGACAAGCTCCGCAAGTGGCAAGAACTGATCCCAAGAACCCCCAAACTCCATCACACATGCACAGATCATATCCTTCAATATCTGAAGAGTGCGCTCGGACTATCCGTACGTCTGAGGGTGGAATGCTGTGCTCAACTCAACCCGATTGCCTAACTCATGTTGTACGACCCCGAACTCGGGGAGCGTGACCGGCGCTCAATCGAGTGAACCCGGTCAAGAAAGCATCATAGATACTTTCTACCCAAACTCACTTATGAATAAAGATAATACATATTTTCGTTAATTAGAAATATAAAGAGATCATATGTACAATACAAATTCATTACTATTAGTTACTTCATTTTAACGTCTCAAATTACACATATTTTCATGGTCTGAAGCGGAACAAGTAATTCAAACACAACATAACTTGTTTGACTTCCCCCAACACTAATATACAACCCACACTATGTCTACGAAGCCTCTAATAAATACCAAAGAGTACTATGATAGTGTCGGCAACATGGCCCTGGCTATACCTCAAACACAATACAAGAGGAACAAAAGATACATGACCCCGAAATGAAGTGGGGCTCATCAAGTCAGCTGGAAAGAGGGTGTACCGCTATCACTGATCAATGTCTCCTGCTGTAGAACTACCTGCATTTATTGAAGATGCAACGCCCCTAGAAAAGGGACGTTAGTACATATGGAATAGTACTAGTATGAATGACAAAACATCCTCTCAATAGAACGATTAATAATACAAGCAAGAACAATCATATTACTAGTGGAAGCCTCAAACAACATCAAACCTCAAGTTAGGACCAAGATAATGTTCAAATAAATTTCCATATTTTAAGTTGGGAGATCTTTAGTACCAATATGTAACTGTTCACAATACCAATACCACCGTACTTTTATCACGGAGTGTGATCACGGCCCGATCGGCTAGGCTGTCTCATCTGAGACATCAACCACAATCACGATTTCAATTATAATTTCCAGCACAATCACCACCATGTGTGCGGCATGGCATCCGATCACGGCCCGATCGGCTAGGCCGTCTCACCACAATGATGTGTGGATCGACATCATCCTTTTATACCAATCATCTCGTTTCATACTTCTTTCACATCTTTTCATTTCATTTGCACTAGTGGCCACACTTATAAAATCATTCTTGGCACGTCTGCCGTATTTAGTATTTCATGCTCACCTTTTTCAATTTCAAACACCATCATCATCATCAACAATAAGGCATTTCAAATCAATATTTTTAGTATACATGTGAGCAATTAAGAGTCTTAGGCACATAGAATTTTTTCACAAAATTTGGCATAATAGCCTTCATTTGAACTTGACTTGAAATCGAAACATTTTTAATGCACAGCCCATACTTTGAACACATTTGCATTGGGCACACATAGCTTACCCTGCATCCGCAATACACCATCATCTCCAATATTGATCTCTTTGGCATCACCGTGCTGAACCGTGTCCTTAAGGACAAGCAGATGTGGGTCATCATACTGACGCTCACTAATACGATCATAAAGAGAAGATTGAGAAAACACACAATCCAAAACCCGGCTCGGCTTAGAAATATCCAATCTAACAAACTGGTTGGCCAAGGTCTGAACATACAATGCCAATGGCCTCTCTGCTACTGGGCTTATCCACCTGTCAGAGAATCCCAGAAACCAATCCTAACAACATATACATAACTCAATGACATAATATGACATTAAAACAATACCAACCGTGGCCTCCTAAGCAATATATTACTAGAAAAGGAACACTTTTAGCATAAGCTGTACAAATGATACGTAATTCATAGGGAACAACATAGAACGATTACATAGCTATTCAAACAAATAAGGATACTTCTTCTTCATTTCTTCCTGGGGCTCCCAGGTGGCCTCTTCAACCTGCTGGTTTCGCCATAACACTTTCACGAAGGCAATTCCTTTATTTCTTAACTTTCGGACTTGCTGATCAATAATAGAAACTGGAATCTCTTCACAAGTCAATTCCTCATTAACCTCAATAGTCTCAACTGGAACAATGATTGTCGGGTCTCCAACTAATTTCTTCAACATAGACACATGAAACACCGGGTGCACTAATGACATCTCAGGTGGTAGCTAAAGCTTGTACGCCACCTCACCTATCCTCTGAATGATTCTGTATGGTCCGACATACCTCGGACTCAATTTCCCTTTCTTACCAAATCGCATTATACCCTTCATGGGGGAAACCTTCAAGAATACCCAATCATCGTTTTTGAACTCCAAATCCTACGACGAATATCCGAATAGGACTTCTGACGACTCTGAGCAGTCTTCAACCGCTCCTTAATGATCTTAACATTTTCCATAGCATGATGCACAAGGTCTGGCCCTATCAACTCTGCTTCCCCAATCTCAAACCACCCAATGGGAGATCTACATTGCCTACCATATAAAGCCTCGAATGGTGCCATATGAATGATAGCATGATAACTATTGTTGTAGGCAAAATGTATGAGTGGAAAATGATCATGCCAGCTACCTTTGAAGTCAATAACACAAGCGCACAATATATCCTCAAGCGTCTGAATAGTCCGCTCTGCCTGCCCGTCAGTCTGCTGGTGAAAGGTTGTACTAAGATTCACCTGAGTGCCCAAACCTTGCTGAAATTTCTTCCAAAAATTTGCCGTGAACTGTGCCCCCCGATCAGAAATGATAGAAACTGGAGTGCCATGTAACCTGACAATTTCTTTGATATACAACTGAGCATATTGTTCCATTGTGTCGGTAGCCTTAACCGGCAAGAAATGTGCTAATTTCGTGAGTCGATCTACAATCACCCAAATCGAGTCAAACTTACGAGGAGTGCGAGGTAGGCCTACCACAAAGTCCATATTAATCATTTTCCACTTCCACATTGGAATTTCTATGTTCTGTGCCAATCCATCGGGACTTTGGTGTTCGGCCTTCACTTGCTGACAATTTGGATATCTCGCCACAAAGTCCATTACATTCCCCTTCATATCATTCCACCAATAGACTTCCTTAAGATCATGATACATTTTTATAGAGACCGGGTGCACGGAATACCTAGAAGTTTGAGCCTCAGTCATGATTCTCTCCTGGAGACCATCAACATTTGGAACACATAGAAGCCCTTGGTACCTTAGTGTACCATCACCCATGCCAAGAGAAAAGGCCATGGTCTTTTGCTTATGAATCCCCTCATTCAATTGTTCCAATAATGGATCGTTGTATTGCTTCTCCTTGACTTCCACAACAAGTGATGATTCAGCCCTATTTTGCACAATTACCCCTCATTCACTAGAGTCCGCAAGACGAACTCCCAAACTAGCCAATCGGCAAACTTCCTTGATCAATTTTCTTTGATATTCCTCCAAGTGTGCTAAACTACCCATAGATTTCCAGCTAAGAGCATCTGCCACAACATTAGCCTTCCCCGGATGCTATAGAATATCAATGTCGTAGTCCTTGAGTAACTCAAGCCATCTTCTCTGCCTCAGATTCAATTCCTTTTACTTGAAAATATATTGAAGGCTCTTATGGTCCATGAATATACCCACATGGACCCCATATAAATAATGACGCCAAATTTTCAATGCAAACATCACCGCAGCAAGTTCTAAGTCATGCATGGGATAGTTCTTCTCATGCTTTTTAAGTTACCTAGAAGCATAAGTGATCACCTTGCCATGTTACATCAATACACACCCAAGTCTGATTCTTGAAGCATCACAATATACTATAAACCCATATGTACCATATGGTAGGGTCAGCACTGGTGTCATAGTCAATCTTGATTTCAACTCCTGGAAGCTCCTTTCGCAAGCATCGAACCATTGGAACTTAATTGCCTGTTGCGTCAATTTAGTTAACGAAGAGGCAAGAGTAGAGAACCCCTCCACAAACTTTCTGTAATACCCAGCTAAGCCTAAGAAACTGCGAATCTCTATTGAAGTTGTAGGCCTCAGCCAATGCTTCACAACTGCAATCTTCTGAGGATCGATCTTAATTCCTCCACTAGAGACGACATGACCCAAGAATGTGATAGCTTCAAGCCAAAATTCACACTTTGAAAACTTTGCATATAACTTATGCTGATGCAGGCTCTGCAGAACTGCCCTGAGATGATCAGCATGGTCCTCTCGATTGCGTGAATATACAAGGATATCATCGATACACACTATCACAAAAGAGTCGAGAAGCTTCTTGAAAACTCAATTCATAAGATCCATAAAAGCTGCTGGGGGATTTGTTAGCCCAAACCACATCACCAAAAATTCAAAGTGTCCATATTAGGTTCTAAAAGCTATTTTTGGAACATCATGCTTCCTGATTTTCAATTGGTGATGCCCGGATCATAAATCAATTTTGGAGAAGTACTTAGCACTTTGCAATTGGTCAAACAAGTCATCTATCCTTGGCAGTGGGTACTTATTCTTGATTGTGACCTTGTTGAGCTGCCGATAGTTGATACACATTCTTAGTGACCCATCCTTCTTCCTTACAAAGAGAACCGGTGCGCCCCAAGGTGACACTCGGCCGGATGAAACACTTCTCTAATAAATCCTTCAATTGTTCCTTTAGTTCTTTCAATTCTGACGGTGCCCTTCTGTAGGTGGAATAGATATAGGCTGCGTGCCTAGCATCACATTAATCCCAAAATCAATCTCCCTGTCTTGTTGGATCCTAGGGAGCTCATCCGGAAAGACCTCCAAAAATTCATTCACAACCGACACAGACTAAATTGTAGGTGCCTCAACATCGGTGTCCGTAACCCGGACCAAATGGTAAATCATCCCCCTTCCACTCAATAACTGGCTCATTTGGAAATTCAAACCTAACGGTCCTGGTTCGGCAATCAAGCTTGGCAAAACATGAATAAAGCCAGTGTATCCCGATTATTACATCAAAATCAACCATCCCCAATTCAATAAGATCAGCCATGGTGTCCTGACCACACAACGTGACAACAATATCCCTATAAATCCACACGGCCAAAATAGACTCACCAATCGGAGTAGATACAGAGAACAACTCATGAAGTTGTTCTGGTTCTATCCCATATTCCATAACAACATAAGGAGTGACATATGACAAAGTGAAACCGGGATCAATAAGAGCATACACATCATGAGATTGGACAATCAATATACCTGTGGCAATATCTGGAGAAGCCTTTGAATTATGGCGACCCCTCATAGCATAGAAACGGTTGGATCCTCCCAAACTCTATGCTATACCCCTCGCTGCACCACGCCCTGCGGGTGTTAGAGTGCCTCAAGCTAGAGGAGGTGCTACAGATGTAGTAGATATAGAACTGGCTAGTTGTTTCGTGCCCTTGTCCGCACCATGGCGGGACGAACGACAATCCCTCTGAATGTGACCCCTCAATCCGCACCGGTACCATATGGGTAAGTCCATGTAGCATATTCCTAAGTGGATCATTCCACACCTAGGGCATGGGGGCCTCCGCTGCTGCTGGAATCTACCACCATGTCGACCCTGTTGGTAGGATTCCCTGTTGCCCTGACTGGGCCTGAAACGGTTCCACTACTGCTGACTGGGCCCTGATGGCAATTCACTAGCCGAAGACTGAGCAAAGGACTGAGATGGCCCTGACGACCCTTCCCTGAATATTGACTTGCCGCCACCAGAAGAACCACCAAAGTTGCCCGCAGACCGGGACTTATTGCTACCCTCTCGCTCCATTCTGTTCTTCAATTTGTGGGTCTCTGTGGCTTGATCAAATGCCACCATCTTCTCATAGTTCATATCAAAATTCAAGGCAGCTATAGCGGCCTCATTAATTACCTAGGGATTAAGGCCTTTTCACAAACCGGCGCACTCTAGACTCCATAGTGGGAAACATGTAAATAGCATACTCACCTATGTGTGCGAACCTCATATGGTACTCCCACACACTCAGGCTACCTTGCCTCAGGCTTTCAAACTCAGTGGCACGGGCTGCCTTAGTCTCGGCATGTAAGAAATGATCAATGAAGGCATCGACAAACTCACCCCACCTTGCCGGAGGGCTCCCATCCTCACGGTACTTCTTCCATAGCTCAAACCAAGAATATGCCACCTCTTTCAGGCGGTCGGAGGCCAACTCCACTGCCTCTGTCTCAGTAGCACGCATAACTCGGAGAGTCTTGTGCACATCATCAATGAATTCCTGGGGGTCCTCCTCTGGGTTAGTACCCGTGAACATTGGAGATCCAACCGGAGAAACCTATTCACCCTAGAACTAGCAGAATACCCTGGTTGACTAGAAGGAGTGGGTGCAATATTTGATCTCTAGGCCTGGGAGGCCACTATCTGAGCCAACATCTGTATGACTCCCCTAAGATTCCCATCAAAAACACCGAAATCGGAAGCTGGGGCTGGAGGTGGAACTGGAATATCAATTGAAGGGACCGTTGCACCCTCAGTAGGTGTAGGGACATGTGCGGTCTGATCAGTTGTAGTAGAATCAGGTAGTGTAGTAATTGGGGGTATATCTTCACCCCTTGGATGCTCACCCGCATCATCAAATATAGAATTAACTGCCACTCCTAGGGTGACATTGGCTCTCTGGGAAGTTCTTGCCTTCTTCTTAGGTTTCATGTACTGAAAATTAGAGCAACGCACGAGTTAAAGGAGGAACAATCTTACAATCAGCTTTATCGCACGATCGAGAACATAAAACAAGGGTATTATTCCTAAATGCCCAAATAACATCCTAATTATAGATGTGGTCGACAACACACCAATAAGAAGAAATCTACTAGACACGGCTCTGAGACATCCTAGGACACTTTAAAATCTTAGGCTCTGATACCAAGTTTGTAATGCCCCGAACTCCAAGAGCGCGACCGGCGCTCAACTGAGTGAACCCGATCAAGCAAACCTGTTCGATACTTTCTACCTAAACTCACTTATGAATAAAGATAATACATATTTTTATTAATTAGGCAATAAAGAGATCATGTGTATAATACAAATTAATTACCATTAGTTACTTCATTTTAAAGTTTCAAATTACACATATTTTCATGATCTGAAGCGGAACAAGTAATTCAAACACAACATAACTTGTTTGACTTCCCCCAGCACTAATATTCAACCCACACTATGTCTACGAAGCCTCTAATAGATACGAAAGAGTACTATGATAGTGCCAACAACAAGGCCCCGGGTATACTTCAAACACAATACACGAGGAACAAATGATATATGACCCTAAAATAAAGTGAGGCTCACCAAGTCAGCTGGGAAAAGGGTAAACCGCTATCACTGATCAATGTCTCCTGCTGTGGAACCACCTGTATCCATTGAAGATGCAGCGCCCCCGACAAAAGGGTCGTTAGTACATATAGAATAGTGCTAGTATGAATGACAAAATACCCTCTCAATAGAATGATTAATAATACAATAAAGAACAATCATAATATCAATGGAAGCCTCAAACATCATCAAACCTCAAGTTAGGACCAAGATAATGTTCAAATAAATTTCCATATTTTAAGTTGGGAGATATTTAGTACCAATATGACACCGTTCGTAATACCAATACCACCGCACTTTTATCATGGAGTCCGATCACGACCCGATCGTCTAGGCCATCTCATCTGAGACATCAACCACAATCACGAATTCAATTACAATTTCCAGCACAATCACTACCATGTGTGCGGCATGGCGTCCGATCACGAACCGATTGGCTAGGTCGTCTCACCATAATGATGTGTGTATCAACATCATACTTTTCTACCAGTCATCTTATTTCATACTTCTTTCACATCATTTCATTTCATTTGCACTAGTGGCCATAATTATAAAATTATTCTTGGCACGTCGTCTGTATTTAGTATTTCATGCTCATCTTTTTCACTTTCAAATATCATCATCATCATTAACAACAACAAGGCATTTTAAATCAAGATTTTTAGTACACATGTGAGCAATTAAGTGTCTTAGGCACATAGAGAGTTTTTTTTTACAAAATTTGGCATAATAGCCTTCGTTTGAACTTGACTTGAAATCGAAACATTTTTAATGCACAACCCATACTTTGAACACATTCTCAAATGATAACATAACATGATAAAAGCATTTGGGATATATATTGAACATATATCTTTCAACACAAGCTTATTCGGAATAGCCAATTTTATAATGAACAACTCGAGACTTACATAAATTACATGAATACCGTGGGATTCAATTCTAAGAGAGGAGTTTAGCCAACATACCTCGATTTGGGCTTTCCTTAAATTACTACAATGTTCCTAAAATCCTAGCAATTCCAATCTATTTTGAGACATAACATAATTGAACACAAATTAGGAAAATATTCATGGTTTCAGCTCATTTGAGTATTTTATCAAACACTAGGTGTGCAAATTTGGCTACAAGGTTCTTCTACAAGATTTCCTTCATTCCACAACCCAATCTTTACTTATTTGAGCTCAACAATCTTCCCACAAACCTTATTGGTACATGCATGTATACATAATACCCTCACACCTAAGAATCATACTCCCAATCACCCATCTTTTACTCCAAACTCGAAATTGAAGAATAGGGAAAAGGAATTCCGCGGTCATAAAATGAACTGCAGAAATGCCCTACACTTTCAAAGATTTTCTTCAACACCCCAACGCATTGATCAACCCAAAAAGTCCGAGTAGAATTTCTACAATCCTCAAACACGTAAGCCTACCTCGGCACCATGAAACCTTAAATTCCTTTACAAAATTTTACGGGGCCTTACAGATGTAAAATGCGTACCCCGATCAGAGATGACGAATACCGGCACACTATGAAGCCTGACAATCTCGCGGATATAAACTCGAGCCAGCTTCTCAGAAGAAAAGATAGTCACCACTGGAATAAAATGATCTAACTTGGTCAACCTATCCACAATCACCCAAACTTCATCGAACTTCCTCTGAGCCGGTGGGAGTCCAACAACAAAATCCATAGTGATCCGCTCCCATTTCCACTCTGGAATCTCTAGCTTCTGAAGCAATCCACCTGGCCGCTGATGGTCATACTTCACCTGCTGACAATTTAGGCACCGAGCTACATACTCCACTATGTCCTTCTTCATTCTCCTCCACTAATAATGCTGCCTCAGGTCCAGATACATCTTCACGACACCTGGATGAATGGAGTATCACGAACTGTGATCCTCATGGAGAATCAACTCACGCAAACCATCTACATTGAGCACACATAGCCTGCCCTGCATCCGCAATTCACCATTATCTCCAATAGTGACCTCCTTGGAATCACCGTGCTGAACCGTGTCCTTAAGGACAAGTAGATGGGGGTCATCATACTGACGCTCTCTGATACGATCATAAAGAAAAGATTGATAAACCACACAAGCCAAAAACCGGCTCGTCTTAGAAACATCCAATCTATCAAACTAGTTGGCCAAGGTCTGAACATCTAATGCCAATGGCCTCTCTGCTGTTGGTAGATATGCTAGATTGCCCAAACTCTATAGCCTACAATTCAAAGCATCGGCCACCGCATTGGCCTTCCCGAGATGATATAAAATGGTGATATCATAGTCCTTATGCAACTCTAACCACCTCCGCTGACGTAAGTTAAGATCCTTCTGTTTGAACAGATGCTACAGACTCCGGTGATCGGTGTAGATCTCACAAGGGACACCGTACGAATAGTGTCGCCAAATCTTCAAGGCATGAACAATAGATGCTAACTCAAGGTCATGGACAAAATAGTTCTTCTCATGCACCTTCAACTGTCTAGACGCGTAGGCAATCACCCTACCGACCTGCATCAACACCGTGCCGAGACCAATACGCGACGCATCACAATATACCAACACTGGGGCTGTAGTCAAAGTAGTTTTGAGCTTTTGAAAGCTCTCCTCACACTCCTCTATCCACCTGAACGGAGCACCCTTCTGGGTCAATCTGGTCATAGGTGATGCAATAGATGAGAAACCCTCTACAAATTGACGGTAATACCCCGCAAAACAAAGAAAACTCCAGATCTCTGTAGCTGAGGACGGTCTTGGGCAACTTGCGATGCTTCAATCTTCTTCGGATCTACCTTGATCACCTCACTTAATACTACATGACCCAAAAATGCCACTGAATCTAGCCAGAATTCACACTTTGAAAATTATGCATATAACTTCTTTTCTCTCAAGGTCTGAAGCATAGTCCTCAGGTTCTGCTCATGATCCTCCCAACTCCGGGAGTACACCAGAATGTCGTCAATAAACACAATGATGAATGAGTCAAGATAGGGTCGGAATACACGGTTCATCAAGTGCATGAATATTGCTGGGGTGTTGGTCAGCCCAAATGACATCACAAATTACTCGTAATGACCATACCAAGTCCTGAAGGCAGTCTTCGGGGATATCTGACTCCCGAATATTCAACTGATGATAGCATGAATACACGTCAATCTTGGAGAACACTCTGGTACCCTATAACTGGTCAAATAGGTCATCAATACGTGGCAGTGGATACATGTTCTTCACTGTAACCTTGTTCAACTGGCGATAATCAATACACATGCGCATAGAGCTATTCTTCTTCTTTACAAACAAGAATGGAGCACCCCAAGGCGACACACTAGGCCGAATAAAGCCCTTATTAAGCAACTCCTGCAAATGCTCCTTTAACTCCTTCAACTCCGGTGGGGCCATATAATATGGAGGAATAGAGATGGGCTGAGTGCCCGGTAACAAATAAATACCTAAGTCAATGTCCCTGTCTGGCGGCATGCCTGAAAGATCTGGCGGGAACACTTCTGGATAATCCTCCACTACCGGAACTGATTCGACGGTAGGAGTATCAACACTGACATATCTCACATATGCTAGATACGCATCACACCCCTTCTCAAGCATCCGTTGAGCCTTTAGAAATGAAATAGCTATGCTAAGAGTACAATCTAAGGTACCTCTCCACTCTAACTGCGGTAAGTTTGGCATAGCCAGCGTCATAATTTTGGCGTGACAATCAAGAATAGCATCATAGGGTGACAACCAGTCCATGCCCAAAATAATATCAAAGTCTACCATACTAAGCAATAATAGATCGGCTTTGGTCTTAAAACCACTAAGAACAACCAAACATGACTGATACACACGGTCAACAATAATAGAATCTCCTACAGATGTAGGCACATAAATAAGAGAACTCAAAGAATCAGGGGATACAACCAAATATGGGGCAAAATAAGATGGCACATATGAATAAGTAGAGCTTGGATCAAATAAGACTGATGCATCTCTATGATAGACCGGAACAATACCTGTGATGACAGAGTCGGATGTAACATCCTCCGTCCTAGCAGGAAGAGCATAATATCTGGCCTAGCCTCCTCCTCTAGGGCGACCTCTACCTGCCCGACCTCCACCTCAAGATGGCTATGCAGGTGGAGTGGTAGCTGGTGCGATAACCTAGCTTGAGGGCCAAGTGGAGCACGCAGAGCCTGAGTAGTCTATGGAGGTGCACCCTTCCTAAGTCTGGGGCAATTCCTCACCATATGATGTGTGTCACCACTCCCAAAACAAGCTCTCGGGGGATGCGACTGGCTCGGGCCTGATCGGCTGGACTGACCACTGAAAGCACCCCGTGCAGGAGTTTCACTAGACAATGGTGGTGTATAATAGGGAGCCTGAGGCCTAGGAGTAGCCGAAATACCGCTGGAAGCTGGAAGTGCTGAATGAACAAGCGACTCACATAGCCCCTACCATGACGAGCTGCATCTGGGGCACGAGTACCACTATATGTGCCAGACTCTCGAGACCTCTTGGCCTCTCTCTCCCAAGTTAGCATACCCTCCAATCTCCTAGAAATCCCCACTGCTACTGGTATGCGATGTCCATCTCCAACTCTCGGGCCATGCTAAATCTGATACTGGAGTTGATTTCCTCGATAAATCGATAGACCCGCTCTCTAACAGTAGCAACCAAGGCTAGTGCATGCCTAGCCAAATCACTGAACCGAACCGCATACTCCGACACTATCATAGAACCCTGGAGCAACTTCTCAAATTCTACGCGCCATGCATCTCTGAGGCTCTGGGGAACGTACCCCCTCAAGAACATATCTCAGAACTAAGTCCAAGTGAGTGAAGATGCCTCAACCGGACTACCCAACTCATATGCTCGCCACTACTGATAAGACGCTCCCCTAAGCTGGAACGTAGTGAAAGCAACCCCACTATACTCCGCAATACCCATAGTACAGAGGATACTGTGGCACTCCTCAAGAAAACCCTGGGCATCCTCTGATGCCAAGCCACTGATAGTATCAACTTGTGACGACCCAAATGTTTCCGCATCTGTAGGATGTCGTGACGACACCTAGTCTCTAAGACTAGGTAAGCCTAACAAACATGCGGAAACATCGAAATAATAACTTAAATCTCAAACATCAACAACTATATAAATGATAACTGCCACTCAATATATACAAATCCCAAAACCCGATGAAATATAAGTCACAAGCTCTAGATATAGTGTGGAACGCTCCTATACATCACTTTCTATAAAGATATAAAGAAGTAAGAAAAAAAAACAGGATAGAAGGAGACTCTAAGGCCTGCGGATGCGGGCATGTGTACCTTGAAGTCTCCAAAGCAGCAACACATCGTACTGATATCGAGGTTGATAGGATGTAGCTGGATCTGCACAAAATATGTGCAGAAGCTTAGCATGAGTGCACCACAACGGTACTCAGTAAGTGCCAAGCCTAACCTCAGTAGATTAGTGACGAGGTCAGGGCCCTACTGGAAATATAAGAAACAAGGCAGAAGATATAATGATACAATAAAATGGCAGGGAAATGAAACAATAAGAATTTACGGAAAGTAACAGCACGAAAATCAAAGAAAGCAAATACAACACGGAAGAAAACAAGAATCTTATAGATTAAGGAAAAACAACAACAAACAATACAACAAATAGAAAAGAACAACAGGGCACTCCCGAGGTACCGCCTCGTAGTCCCAAAAGTAAAAATAGCTCCCAGTCTTTCCTTATATCACCGCGGGATCCTTTATATTTTTGTTTTGAAAATTATTTTTCCGAAATAGCACCCCGTATTTTAGCCCACCTTATCACACCGCATGGCTTCTAGTAGTTCCCCTACTAGCCACGCGTATCAAGCCCACCTTATCTCACCGCATGCGTTTTAACACCCAGACCTAATAGCACCGCATGTGTATCAATAATCACAACGGTACGGCAGAAACCTCAGGCAAATAATAACAACCGCACGGCAGAAACCTCGTGCAACAATAATAACATCACGACAGAAACCTCGTGCAACAACCAAACAATCACCTCAACAATAATCACAAAAAACCAAAACATAACAACTGAAACATTGATATTTCCAGGATAGCAATTTCAAGTAAGAATCCCATAGTTAAATAACAAATACGTTTAGAAAGCAGGTAGATCAACTAAGCATGTAGTGCAAGTTGCGAATAAGAGATAAGACAAGTAGACTTCTGAAATTAGGCTAAACATGATGACTATACATGCTAAAGTAACTCAATTAAGGCATAAAAAAGAAACTACTTATCTAAAATCGGATTTTTAATATTTAGCCCGTGTACGCACTCGTCACCTTGCGTACACGGACTTCACATATTGTAGATTATCATAACAGTACCAAATCCTAAGAGAAATGTTCCCACACAAGGTTAGACAAGTCACTTACTTCAGACTTCGCTCAATCAATCAATAAGAAGGCCTTTCCCTCGACTTTCCGATACGGAACGACTCAAATTTAGACAAAAATAATTACATACTATAAATATAACTATAGAAAACTAATATAAATAATAAAATTATAATTTTTGCAAGAATTGAAAAATTGCTCCAAAAAGACAACCCGAACCCGCCTCTCGGAACCCGACCAAAATTACAAAAACCGAACACCCATTCGATATCGATTCCAACCATACAAGAATTATTCAAATCCGATCCCATTTAGCTTTTCAAAACTCAAGAATTCGGTCTAAGAACTCTTACACCTTTTTCCCCAATTTTGCAACCCAAATCCTTAATTAAATGAAGAAATCGAAGATAGATTAATGAAATTTAATCAAAAATGAGTCAAGAATCCTTATCCAAATGTTTTCTCTTAAATCCCTCAAACTCTCGCTTCAATCCGAGCTCTTAAAGTCCCAAAGTGAAAATGAAATCAAACCCTCGATTTTGAAATTTTAATATGCTACCCAGTTAAATCCTTCTTCGCGAACGTGGAAATTGCCTCGCATTCGCGAAGCGTAAAAGTGTTACTGCCCAAATTCCTCTTACGCGAACGCGAGGGGCAACTCACAAACGCAGTGACCAAAGCTTCTCAAACTTCGCGATCGCTAAGCCCTTCTCGCGAACGCGCAGACCACGTGTGAGACTCACCCAGACTGCCTTCCTCATCGCGAACACGTTAACCGGTTTGCGATCGCGTAGTACCAAGACCTGAACCCTTCGTGAACACGTGTCCATCTTTGCGAACGCGAAGGGTAAATTTTCAGCCATCTCTGAAAACTCTACGCGAATGCGGGAACACCTTCGCGAACGCGTAGAAACAAACGAGAAGCACCAGATTCCAACAATCTTAATATTCCAGAATGCGCCGAACATGGTCCGAATCACCCCCGAGGCCCCCGGGTCCTCAACCAATAATACCAACAAGTCCTAAAATATCATAACTAATTTAGTCGAGCATTCAAATCACATCAAACAACATTAAACTACGAATCGCACCCTAATTCAAGCTTATTGAACTTATAAACTTCTAACTTCCGCATCCGATGTCGAAACCTATCAAATCAAGTCCGATTGACCTCAAATTTTGCACACGAGTCCTAAATGACATTACGGAAGTATTGCAACTTTCGGAATCGAAATCCGACCCCGATATCCAAAAAGTCCACTCTCGGTCAAACTTTTCAAAAATCTTTCAACTTTCCAACTTTCGCCAATTAACGTCGAAATGACCTACGGACCTCCAAATCAACGTACGGACACGCTCCTAGGACTAAAATCACCATACGAAACTATTGGAATCGACAAAACTCCATTCCGGAGTCGTCTTCACACAAGTCAACATACGGTCAACTCTTACAACTTAAATTTCAAACTTAGGGACTATGTGTCCCATTTCACTCCGAAACTCTCCCGAACCCGACACCAAGTACCCCGGCAAGTCAAGTAACCACAAAATGAAACAGAGGGAGCAATAAATAGGGGACGAGGCTAATACTCTCAAAACGACCGGTCGGGTCGTTACAATACAGAATGTATATATATATACAAAAATATATATATATTTCGGTTATTATTTTAAGAGAAGCTATACCGAGTCATTTTCTCAACAATCTGCTTGCCTAATTAACAGAAGAAATTAATTGGGTAACACTAGTTATGAGGAGGTCATTAGATCGAAATAACATTAGAACTTGAATGATTTCCTATTTCTCGTCGTACTGTTTTACACAAACTGAAAAAAACAAATCAAAAATGTAAAAGTAAAAGGCGAATTTTTTAATCTGTCTCAGTTTTGGTAGATAGAGTTATCTGAAATTTATGATGATAGAAGGTAGCAGGTACCACGTGAAATAGTCATGGTGCCACAAACTAATTCAGACACCACCGTTACAAAAAAAACGTAAAAAAATAAATGAACTAGAAATACTATTTACAAAAATGTACAAAATAAAAATACTGTTTACTGTTTCTTTCTATTGAGACATTAACTATAGCACAGCGCTGCCAATGAAAACCTACTACATTAATTTTTATGGCAGTAATCATATATTTGAAAGGAATCATTAGGTTTAGTTTTTTTTGACTTGGTTTCTCTTTTTCAATATTTAAATCCTACTCTAAATTTTAAATGAAAACTAATGGAAGGTTCAACTTATATTCTAAAATTACTTCTTTTCCATTAAATTTATCTTTTCGTAGTCGATATGACATAACTTCAAAAATAGAATGACGTAGAGAAAAATGAAAAACTGGACAGGCTTTAACTTTCTTTATTGTAAATTAATTTTTTTAATTAATATTAATGAAACTGGAGAGCTACCAGCGAGAATAAACGCAAAAAACTACTACTCCATGTTTTTCTTTTTTCCAATTGAAGAAGCGTTTTTTTGTCACCGAACTACTTGTTTAAATTTAAAAATTAATCAGGTTTCCTTTTGGAATTGAGAGATTGTAGAATTATTTGGTGATACGCAAAATTATTTTTGTAGAACAAAAATATTTATTTTGTGCTTGGTTGGTGAGCGAAATTATTTTCAAAAAAGATATATTAGAAATTAATAACAACATAAATAAATCAGAGAGTATTTTAATGAAACTTAATAAAAATAATAATAATGTCTAACTGTTAGCTGGAACAAGTAATACAAGTGAGGGGAAGTCATTTTTTTTTTCTTTTGATTGATGAAAATGTTTTTCCATACAAAAACATGTTCCGGTAACCAAATACAAATAATGACTTCTTTATCTAAAACATCTTCCTAAAATAACTTAACTTCCGTCGTATCAAATATGTTTGTTGAAATTTAAAAGGTAGAATATGAGGACAAAGTTTAAATCATGAGAAAAATGAACCAACGAGAAGAATCGAAGCAACTTGTTCAAAGGGTTGCTTCACCTTTCATGATGTAATGACAAGATAGTATCACCATTTTGACTAATAAGGTCCTCCTAACCGAGGCGGATCCAAAATTTTAATAAGATGGGTGCACTACTCCAAAGAAATGAATCTAGAATTTATAGTTGACGAGTTTAACATTTAAGTTTTTACTATTAACTCATTAACATTATAAATTCAGAATTACATTCTTTTTTTTGCCAGATTTCAATGTTTCGTAGATTTTGAATGAAAAAAGGAGCAATGCAGTATATAAAGCATCGCGCATTTATGTAGGATTCAGAGAAGGGCCACACCCTAAGGTGTGATGTAGACAACCTACTCTAATGAGAGTATTAGTGGCTGCTTTCACGGCTTAAACCCGTAGGGGCCGGCAGACCCTAAAGCAAGTGAAACACTTGCTTTAGGCCCCAAACATTTAAGGGCCCCAAAATTACTATATCTCTATATATAGTAGTATATTATTTATATAATTATTTTTTATTTTTGATAAATTTATTTCTTTATTGTCATATTAATTTTTAATAACTAAATTTTTTCCACTAATTAATATAACCAAAATAGTTTTCTGTCAATCTTATTTTGCATTTCTACTGAATTATATTTCTCTATTCATTGGTTAGTCACGTAACTATATCTAATAATCTAACTTATCATTTATTTTTCTCACATAAATTATACTCTCTCCGTCCCAATTTATATGAAAGTGGTTGACTAGACATGGAGTTTATGAAATAAAGGAAGACTTTTGAAACTTGTAATCTAAAATAATTCATAGAAATTTGTGGGCTAGAAATCATCTCATTAAGGATAAAAAGAAAAATCTAAAGTTGAATTGCTACAAAATATAGGAAGGGTGCTAACTAAAAAAAAGGAGTCACATAAGTTGGGACGGAGGAAGTATGTTTTTAGGTTCTTCCATTTCAGTTGTGATACAATCAACGTTAAATTCATTCAATCTTTTGTACTTTATAAAACCAACTTTTCATTTTTTTTCATTTCACATCCTCGCTTATCTAATTTTTCAAAAAACGATGCTCATTAATTTTTATATATATATATAAGGCCTCTTATTAAGGCTTTGCTTTAGGTCTCGAATGTTGTTGAGCCACCCCCGTAAACCTGTGACTTATAAGTCACATGGAGACAACTTTACCATTGCTCTCAAGCTTCCATTCAAATAAAAAAAAATAAAAAAAAAGAAAAAATACTTAATTAAAACACATGATGAGGATACTAGACACGACCATAAATACGAGATTTGGAACCTAGCATTCAATACTAGGAAGAAAAGAAAAAGGAAAAAATAACAACATAGACTTTAGATTTGAACCCCCACCTTCACATGCAAATGTGCACCAAATAATTATTGCACCATAAGACTCTTTGAGTTTTGGTAAATTCATATATATATATATATATATATATAGATAGATAGATAGATAGATATGTGTGTGTGTGTGTGTTTACCTGTAAAATGGTTTAATGTAATTTATACGTGGTTTATAGACAAGTGAATCGATTTGATCAAAAAATAATAGATAAATTATATAAAAATGTAAGACTTAGCCTTGAAATTGAAGTAAACCGATAGATATCTTAGTCCAGGGCACTGAACTTCTGGAGGCAGTAAGGACAATATAAATAAGCAAGAAAGTAAAATATTATTGAGCTTTTGATAGAATATGGTGTATGCTTGTCAAAAATTCGTGTCCCCCTTCAATGATAATGGAACTCACTATTTATAGTTACACATACGGAGCAAGGTCCTAGGATCAAGCCCCTCTTAAATGACAATTATGAGAGCTATTGAAGAATGCGTAACGATGGGGCAGTGAATGTCATATTCTCTGTAACAAATCATTCATTTAAAACTATAAAATATTTTTCATTGAATGTTACCGGAAGGTAGGCATTTATTTTACCTTTATGAATATCATTCTTTCCGATGACAAGCGAGATCATTACCTTCAGGACCGACTATCTTCTGTCTTCGGCTACACGTGTTGCTTTCTCATGCGATCATTAAATATGAATATATATATATATATATTCATATATATATTCCCATATTGGAGCCCCGATCCCCTAATATCTGCTTTTCCATATTTGTTTCTGCTTGTGGGACTTGCCGGAGTGATTGGTTATGAAATTCAGAGAGTTTTGGGACACTTAGTCCCTAGTTGTGAGTTTAAACCTTAGAGCTTGGACCGTAGTCGGAACTGTATGAAGACGGATCCGGAATGGAATTCCGCCGACTCCGTTAGTTGAGTGATTTTGGGGTTAAGAGCGCGTCTGAAATGTGTTTTGGAGGTCTGTAGTAGATTTAGGCTTGAATTGGCGAAAGTTAGTTTTTCGGCGATTTCGGCCGATAGTGGAAATTTTGATATAGAAATCGGAGTTGTTGTGATACTAATATTGTCTCC
>AWOL01S0034346.1:70017-95127 GCA_000715115.1 Nicotiana otophora | reverse complement strand
TGGTTTGTCAGCTGTAGTAGCTATGACGGCCTTGTCGGCCTAGCTTTATATTAATGTTTAGTTAGTTCTATTTTCCATTCAGTTTTATATTTTGCTTCGCAAATTGTGTTGCAAGGTGGCCCCATGGCCAAAGTATGACATTATATGTTCTGAGTCCCTTAGTCGCAATTTGGTACGCTCTGTTAGGTGAGGCACCGGGTGCTGGTCTCGCTCCGAGGTTCGGGACATGACAATTATCGTCGGTTCATGGAAGGGTTTTCATCTATAGCAAGCCCATTGACCAGACTGACCCAGAAAGGTGCCCCGTTCAGATGGTCAGACGAGTGTGAGTTGAGATTTCAGATGCTCAAGACTGCTTTGACTACGGCGCCAGTGTTGGTATTACCCACAGGTTCAGGATCGTATATGGTATATTGTGATGCATCTCACATTGGGCTTGGTGCAATATTAATGCAAGATGGCATGGTGATTGCATACGCGTCGTGACAATTGAAAGTTCACGAGAAGAATTATCCTGTTCATGACTTAGAATTGACGGCTATTGTTCATGCGCTGAAGACTTGGAGGCATTACTTTTACGGTGTCTCGTGTGAGGTATTTACTGATCATCATAGCCTTCAGTATCTGTTCAAACAAAAGATCTTAATTTGAGGCGGAGAAGATGGTTGGAGTTGTTGAAAGACTATGATATCACCATTTTGTATCACCCCGGAAAGGATAATGTGGTGGCTGATGCTTTGAGTAGAAAGGCTGTGAGTATGGGCAACCTTGCTTATATTCCAGTTGGTGAGAAACTGTTAGTTGTAGATGTCCAGACTTTGGCTAATCAGTTTGTGAGGTTAGATGTTTCAGAACCTAGTCGGGTTCTAGCTTGCACAGTCGCTCGGTCTTCTTTATATGAGTGCATCAGAGAGCGACAGTATGATGATCCTCATTGACTTGTCCTTAAGGACATGGTGCGGCACGGTGATGCCAAACAGGTTGTTATAGGGGAAGATGGAGTTCTGAGAATGCAGGGTCATATTTGTGTGCCTAATTGGATGGGCCTCGTGAATTAATTCTGGAAGAGGCCCACGGTTCCAGATATTCTATTCATCCAGGTGCCGCCAAAATGTATCAAGATTTGTGGCAACATTATTGGTGGAGGAGAATGAACAAGGATATAGTTGCATATGTAGCTCGGTGTCTAAATTGTCAGCAAGTCAAGTACAAGCATTAGAGACCTGGTGGTTTGTTCAGAAGTTAGAAATTCCTGAATGGAAGTGGGAGCATATCACTATGGATTTTATTATTGGGCTCCCAAGGACTCAGAGAATATTTGACGCAGTTTGGGTCATTGTGGACAGGTTGACCAAGTCAGCACATTACATTCCAGTGGCAGTTACCTATTCTTCAGAGCGGTTAGCTAAAATTTACATTCGTGAGATTGTCCGCCTTCATGGTGTGCCCGTGTCTATTATTACAGATCGAGGTACGCAATTTACCTCACACTTCTGGAGGGCTGTACAACGTGAGTTAGGTATGCGGGTTGAGTTGAGCACAACATTTTATCCACATACAGATGGACAGTCAGAGTGCACCATTCAGATATTGGAAGATATGCTTCGCGCTTGTGTTATAGACTTTGGAGGTTCTTGGGATTAGTTCTTGCCATTTGCAGAGTTTGCTTATAATAATAGCTACCAGTCGAGCATTCAGATGGCTCCATATGAGGCATTATACAGAAGGCGATGCCGATCGCCAGTTGGTTGGTTTTAACCGGGAGAGGCTCGGTTGTTGGGTACCGATTAGGTACAGGATGCCTTGGATAAGGTCAAGTTTATTCAAGATCGACTTCGCACATCTCAGTCTAGGCAAAAGAGTTATGCCGACCATAAAGTTCATTATATTTCATTCATGGTTGGAGAAAGAGTATTGCTGCGGGTTTCACCTATGAAAGATGTAATGAGGTTCGGAAAGAAGGGAAAGTTGAGCCCTAGGTATATAGGACCCTTCGAAATTCTTTAAAAGTGGGAGAAGTAGCCTACAGGCTTGTATTACCACCTAATTTATCTGCGGTTCATCAGGTGTTCCATTTGTCTATGCTTCGGAAATATCATGGTGATCCGTGCCATGTGTTAGATTTCATCTCAGTCCAACTGGACAAAGATTTGACTTATGAAGAGGAACCGGCAGCTATTCTAGCCCGGCAGGTTCGACAATTGAGGTCTACGAGTTATCCTTCAGTTTGGGTACGATGGAGAGGTCAGTCGGTAGAAGCAACTACCTAGGAGTCCGATTCGTACATGAGGACTAAATATCCACACCGTTTAACCAGCTCAGGTACTTTTTCTAATTCCGTTCGAGGACGAACGTTTGTTTTAGAGGTGGAGCATGTGATGACTCAAAGGGTCATCTTTAAATTTAATAATTAATTCTGTGTTCTAAGACCTCAAAAAGTACTATTCATCATTCCTCGACTTGCGTGCCCAGTCCGTATAATATTTCGGAAAGTTTTTATATGAAAAATTGATTAAAATATGAAATAGAGCCTTAAAACTCAATTGAGTTGACTTTGGTCAACCTTTTGAGCAAACAGACTCGGATCAGTGTTTTGACAGTTTCGGTAGGTCCATATCATGATTTGGGACTTGGGCGTATGCCCGAAATTTAATTTGGAGGTCCCTAACTTGAATTATCGCCAGTTGGCAAAAATTAGAAGCCTAAAGGCCTAAAGATTTTAAAGTTTGACCACAAATTGACTTTTATTGATATCGGGGTCGGATTGTAAGGCCCCGTAAAAACTATTTTGCAAAATAATGTTAATAATGTTTCGTGGTTTGGACTTTTTGGGTTGAACAATGCATCAGAAAGTAAAGGAAAATGTTTGGCAGAATTACGTTTCTGCGGTACATTATGCGACCACAGAATCACTCTGCGGACCGCATAATGGCCGAAGAGTGAGGTAGTTTTTGGGTCAGTCTGGGAACAATTATGCGGTCAACTATTTGACCGCATAACTGTTCTGCGGTGCATTATGCGACCGCAGAACAGTTATGCGGGTTGCATAGTGACCGCAGACACGGACAACCTTTTTTGATCGTTTTGGTCAGCAATTATGCGACCGATATGCGGTACGCATAATGGTTATGCGATCACATATGCGATCGCAGAACCTGTTCCGGAGCTTCATTTTTTGGGGTTTTAAACCCGACCCTATTTCGTTAAAACACACCCCATGGGCCATTTTGAGCATATTTTCTGATATTTCTAGAGTGAGAGGGAGGGTCCTAGAGGGAGAAGTGATCTTCATCAATTTGTTCTTCAATTCTCACTTAAATCTTGAAGATTATCAAGAGAGGCACCTAGGTCTTCTTCCTAAGAGGTAAGATTCTATCACCCAAACTCTTAATTTTAAATGTAACTAGAAATGGCCATTAGTAAGGTAATTCATGTGGATGGGAGTGCTTACCTTGCATGCATGTATCCTTGTAGTATGTGGGAAGATTGTGAGCTAATAATGGTAGAGAGTGGGTTCAGAAATGATGGAATCTTCCACAAAAGATCCTTAAAACATTGATGCATACCTAGTGTTTGATAATATGCTCAAATGAGCTAAAACCATGTTCATCTTCCTAATTTTGGTTTAAGTGCCAAGAATGACTTTTTAATCGTAATCACTAGTGTCAATGAATCGAAAGTACATGAAAGAAGTACGATGTGAGATGATTGACTGAAAAAGGTAATGTCACAAACGAGATGGCCTAGCCGATCGGGCCGAGCTCGGACTCCGTGTAAGAAGACGGTGGTATTATGAATGAAATTGTGGTAATATCTCCAACGAGATGGCCTAGCCGATCGGGCCGAGATCGGACTCTATGTAAGAACATGGTGGTATTGTGAATGGAATTATGGTAACGTATCCAATGAGGCTGCCTAGCCGATCGGGCCGAGATCGGACTCCGTGTAAGAACACAGAGATATTGTGAATTGTGGAACATCGGTACTAAAGGTCACCCAACCTAGTAATATGGAAATTGTCTTGAAAATGTATATGATCCCTAACTTGTTGTTTTATTATATATTTGAAGCCCTTATTGAATTCTTGACTATTTCTCTTATATTATTATTCATTCTATTGAGTTGGTGTTTAGCTATACATACTAGTGCTATTAGACGGTACTAACGTCCCTTTTGTCGGAGGCGTTGTATCTTTAAATGGATGCAGGTGGTTACATAGCAGACAGTGCGGATCCCAGATAGTGTTGCCTCCTCTTCTCAGCGGACTCGGTGAGCCCCATTACATTCTGGGGTCATGTATTTTACCTTTTGTTTATATTATGATCACTTTTGAGGTATAGGCGGCGCCTTGTTGCCGGCACCATCCTTACTCTCTTTTGTATCTTTAGAGGCTCCGTAGACACTATGTGGGTTGTATATGGGTATTGGGAATGTTAAACAAGTTATGTTGTGTTTGGGCACTTGTTCCACTTGAACTTTAAGAATGTATATTTTGGGGCTTAAAAGCGCAATGATTAATGAAATGAATTAGAATTGTATGAATGAGATTCCTACTGTATAATTAATGACATCACATCTCTTCTTGATTATGGGTTAATTGGGTAGAAAGTATCTAACATGCTTGCTCGGCCGGGTTCACTCGTTTGAGCGCCAGTCGCGCTTCCCGAAGATGGGGCATGACATACTTGGTATCGGAGCCTAAGGTTTTAAAGTGTCCTTGGATGTCTCGGAGCTGTGTCTGGTAGAGTCCTTCTTATCGGTGTGTTGTCGACCACATCTATAAGTTGGAGGCTACTTGTACATTTAGGAACGATACCCTTATTTGATACTCTGGATCGTGTGGTGAAACTAGTTGTGCAACTGTTCCTCCTCTAACTCGTACATTCCTTTAACTTTCAGTATATGGCACCTAAGAAGAGAGAAAGAACTGGCCAAGGATCCAATGCCACCTTAGGAGTGGCAGTTGACCCTTTATTTGATGATGCGGGTGAAAACTCGAGGGTGAGGATAATCCCCTGACTGCTACATTACTCGATTCCACCACACCGGCCCAGGCCACACCAGTTCCTACACCTACTGAGGGTGAGACAGTACCTCTACCCGATATTCCAATTCCACCTCCAGCCCCAGCTTTCGGCTCTGGTATTTCTGACGAGGATCTTATGGGTGCTATTTAGATGCTGACTCAGATTGTGGTTTCTCAGGACCAAAGGTCGAATGTTGCACCCACATCTTCTAGCCAACAAGGGGATTCTACTAGTTCTAGGGTGAACAAATTTCTGCAGTTGGATCCTCCAGTGTTCACGGGTGCTAATCCCGAGGAGGACCCACATGACTTCATTGATGAGATGCATAAGACTCTCAGGGTTATGCGCGCTACTGAGACGGAGGGAGTGGAGTTGGCCGCCTAATGCCTGAAAGGGGTGGCATATTCTTGGTTTGAGCTGTGGGAGGACTCTCGGGAGGAGGGGAGCCCTTCAGCGAGATGGAGTGAGTTTGCTGATGCCTTTATAGACCATTTCTTGCCCGTTGAGACTAGGGCAGCCCGTGCCGCAGAGTTTGAGAATCTTAAACAAGGGAATAAGAGTGTGTGGGAGTATCACATGGAGTTCCCGCGTCTGTCAAAATATGCCATTCTCATGTTGCCTACTATGGAGGCTAGAGTGTGCCGGTTTATGCAGGGCCTTAGCCCCTTGGTTATCAATGAGGCCGCTACAGCTGCCTTGAATTCAGACATGAACTATGGGAAAATAGTAGCATTTTCTCAAGCTACAAAGGACCTCAAGTTGAAGAACAGAAGGGAGCGAGAGGGTACCAGTAAGGCCCGATCCGCGGGCAACTTTGGGGAGTCATTTGGTGGGGGAAGATCAGCTTTCAGGGAAGGGTCATCAAGGCCAACCCAGTCTCATGCTCAGTCTTCAGCCAGTGCACCGCCAGTGGGGCACAGTCAGCGGCAGGGGAGTCGTTTCAGGCCCAATCAGGGCAGCAGGGGACCCCAACATCATGGCCGATCAGAAGGGAGATTCCCATAGCAGCGGAGGCCCCCATGCCCCAGGTGTGGGAAGATGCACTCGAGGATTTGCTACATGAACTTACCTATTTGTTACAGGTGCAGATTGAGGGGTCATATTTAGAGGGAGTATCGTTCCTCTCGCCAGGGTGCGGGCAGGGGCACAACATAGCTATCCAGTCCTGCAGCTGCTACATCTTCAGCACCCCTTCCAGCTCGAGGCCGTCCAGCACCAGCAGGGCGTGGTGCAGCTAGGGGTGGTGCACAGAGTTCAGGAGGACCCAGCTGTTTCTATGCTTTGAGTGGTCGCCAGAATGCAGAGGCTTCTCCAGATGTCGTCACAGGTATATTGACTGTCCAAACTCATGATGTATATGCTCTTATTGATCCCGGTTCCACCTTGTCCTATGTTACCACTTATGTTGCTATGGAATTTGGGATAGAACCGGAACATCTTCCTGAGCCATTCTGTGTATCTACTCCGGTTGGCGAGTCTATTGTGGCCGCACGAGTTTATAGGGGTTGTGTTGTCACGGTGCGCGGTCGGGACACCATGGCCGATCTCATTGAATTAGGGATGGTTTATTTTGATGTAATTATGGGAAGGGATTGGATCTATTTATGTTCTTCTTAGCTCGACTGCCGAACTAGAACTGTGAGGTTTGAATTTCCTAATGAGCAATTTGTTGAGTGGAAGGGGGATAACGTGATGCCAAAAGGTAGGTTTATTTCTTACCTTAAGGCCACAAAAATGATTAACAAGGGGTGTATCTATCATTTGATCCGGGTTACGGACACCGATGCTAAGGCACCTACACTCGAGTCAGTGCCAGTTGTGAATGAGTTTTCGGAGGCCTTTCTTGATGAGCTCCCTAGGATTCCACCAGACAGGGAGATTGATTTTAGGATTGATGTGGTGCTAGGCATGCGGCCTATATCTATTCCGCCCTACAGAATGGCACCAGTAGAATTGAAGGAATTAAAGGAACAATTGAAGGATTTGTTAGAGAAGGGTTTCATCCGACCGAGTGTGTCACCATGGGGCGTATCGGTTCTCTTTGTGAGGAAGAAAGATGGATCACTGAGGATGTGTATTGACTACCGGTAGCTCAAAAAAGTCACAATCAAAAATAAATACCCACTACCAAGAATAGATGATTTGTTTGATCAGTTACAGGGTGCTAGATACTTCTCCAAAATTGATTTATGATCGGGGAGTAAGATATTCCGAAAACAACTTTTAGGTCCCGATATGAGTATTTTGAATTTCTGGTGATGTCTTTTGGGCTAACAAAGGCCCCAACGACTTTCATGGATCTTATGAATCGGGTTTTCAAGCCTTTCCTCGACTCCTTTGTGATAGTGTTCATTGACGATATTCTTGTGTATTCACGAGATCGGGAGGACCATGCCGATCATCTCAGGGCAGTGTTGCAGACTCTTCATTAGCACCAAGTGTATGCGAAATGTTCAAAGTGTGAGTTTTGGCTCGAATCTGTCACATTCTTGGGTCATGTTGTCTCTAGAGAAAGAATCAAGGTTGATCCTCAAAAGATTTCAGCAGTAAAGAATTGGCCTAGACCTACAACGCCCACCGAAATTCACAGTTTCTTGGGCTTAGCATGGTATTATAGGAAGTTTATGGAGGGGTTATCTACTCTTGCCTCTCCGTTGACTAAATTGACTCAGAAAGCAGTTAAGTTCCAATGGTACGATGCTTGTGAAAGGAGCTTCCAGGAGTTGAAATCGAGATTGACTACATCGCCGGTGTTGACCTTGCCAGAGGGTACAGATGAATTTGTGGTATATTGTGATGCTTCAAGAATTGGGCTTGGGTGTGTGTTAATGCAACATGGCAAAGATATAGCATATGCTTCTAGGCAACTCAAGAATCATGAAAAGAATTATCCAACAGATGACTTAGAACTTGCGGCGGTGGTTTTTGCATTGAAAATTTGGCGTCACTATTTGTATGGGGTCCATGTGGATGTATTCATGAACCACAAGAGTTCAATATATTTTCAAACAAAAGGAGCTAAATCTGAGGCAGAGAAGATGGCTTGAGTTACTCAAAGATTACGACATCAATATTCTATATCACTCGGGGAAACTCTTAGCCAGAAATCCATAGGTAGCTTAGCATACTTGGAGGTATATCAAAGGACATTGGCCAAGGAAGTCCATCAATTGGCTAGTTTGGGAGTTCGTCTTACGGACTCTAATGATGGAGGGGTAATTGTGCAAAATAGGGCTGAATCATCACTTGTTGTGGAAGTCAAAGAGAATCAATACAACGATCCATTTTTGGTGCAATTGAAGAAGGGGATTCAAAAACATAAGACTACGGCTTTTTCTCTTGACATGGATGATGGTACACTAAGGTACCAAGGGCGACTATGTATTCCGAATGTAGATGGTCTCCGGGAAAGAATCATGACCGAAGCTCACGCTTTTAGGTATTTCGTGCATCCAGGGTCTATGAAGATGTATCACGACCTCAAGGAAGTATATTGGTGGAATGACATGAAAAGGAATGTGGCAGACTTTGTGGCAAGGTGTCTGAATTGTCAGCAAGTGAAGGCCGAACATCAACGGCCTGGTGGGTTGGCACAAAATATAGAAATTCCAATGTGGAAGTTTGAGATGATTAATATGGATTTTGTGGTAGGATTACCACACACTCCGTGCAAGTTTGACTCAATTTGGGTGATCTTGGACCGACTCATGAAATCAGTACACTTCTTGCAATTTAAATCTACCGACACAGCGGAACAGTATGCTCAGTTGTATATCAAGGAAATAGTCAGGCTACATGGCACTCCAGTTTCTATCATTTCCGATCGAGAGGCTCAGTTCACGGCTAATTTTTGGAGGAAAGTTCAGCAAGGTTTGGGTACTCAGGTGAATCTTAGTACAACTTTCCATCCATAGACCGACGGGCAAGCAGAGCGGACTATTCAGACGCTCGAGAACATGTTGCGTGCTTGTGTTCTTGATTTAAAGGGTAGCTGGGATGATCATTTGCCACTCATAAAGTTTGCTTATAACAACAGTTTTCATGCAAATATCCAGATGGAACCATTTGAGGCATTATATGGTAGGAGATGTAGATCTTCCATTGGGTGGTTTGAGATTGGGGAAGCAGAGCTAATAGGGCCAGACCTTGTACATCAGGCTATGGAAAAAGTTAAGATCATAAAGGAGCGGTTGAAAACTACTCAGAGTTGTCAGAAAACCTATTCGGATGTTCGTCGCCGAGACTTCTAGTTCAAGGAAGATAATTGGGTATTCTTGAAGGTTTCCCCCATGAAGGGTATTATGCGGTTTGGAAAAAAAGGGAAATTGAGTCCGAGATATGTAGGGCCGTACAAAATCATTCAGATGATCGGTGAGGTGACGTACAAGCTTGAGCTACCACCCGAGATGTCATTAGTGCCGGTATTCCATGTGTCTATGTTGAAAAGGTAGTTGGAGATCCGTCACTTATTGTTCCGGTTGAGACCATTGAGGTTACTGAAGAATTCTCATATGAAGAGATTCCATTTGCCATTCTTGATAGGCAAATCCAAAAGTTGAGGAATAAAGAAATTGCCTCCATGAAATTGTTATGGCGAAACCAGCAGGTTGAAGAGGCCAGGTGGGAGGCCGAAGAAGAGATGAAAAAGTATCCTCACTTGTTTGAATAGTTGTGCAATCCTCTCTTTTATGAAGCTGTCGCCTAACTTGTTCAGTTAATGTAAAAATGCTCATTTTGATTATATGTTGTTTACATGAGGCCACAGTTGGTGTGGTTATGAGTTATGCTATGCCGTTGGGTTCTATGCATGTTTGTAAGATGTGGTTCTGGGGCTCTCTGATAGGTGGATAGGCCTAGTTACAAACGAAACTCTGGCGAAATATTTGGAAATTTAGGGAGTTAGTCAAATTTGGGGTTACTGGTGTGTGGTATGGAAATTGAGTTGCATAAAATGCTAATAACAGATTTTTACCCTCATTTGAGGACGAATGAAACTAAGTGCGGGAGAATATAAGGCCCCGTAAAAACATTTTTGCAAAATAATGTTAATAATATTTCGTGGTACCGAATTGGTTTCATGTGTTGTGTATTATAGCGGTTCGGACTTTTTGGGTTGAACAATGCATCGGAAAGTAAAAAAAAATATTTGGCAGAATTACGCATTTTTGCGGTCCATTATACGATCGCAGAATCACTCTACGGACCGCATAATGGCCGCAGAGTGAAGCAGTTTTTAGGTCAGTCTGGGAGCAATTATGCGGTCAACAATGCGACCGCATAGTGACTGCAGACACGAACATTTGTTTTTGGTCGTTTTGGTCAGCAATTATACGACCGATATGTGGTCCGCATAATGGTTATGCGATCGCAGAACCTATTCCGGAGCTTCATTTTTTGGGTTTTTAAACCCGACCCTATTTCGTTAAAACACACCCCATGGACCATTTTGAGCATATTTTTTGATATTTCTAGAGTGAGAGAGAGGGTCCTAGAGGGAGAAGTGATCTTCATCAAATTGTTCTTCAATTCTCATTTAAATCTTGAAGATTATCAAGAGAGGCACCTAGGTCTTCTTCCTAAGAGGTAAGATTCTATCACCCAAACTCTTAATTTCAAAATGTAACTAGAATGGGCCATTAGTAAGGTAATTCACGGGGATGGGAGTGCTTACCTTGCATGCATGTATCCTTGTAGTATGTGGGAAGATTGTGAGCTAATAATGGTAGAGAGTGGGTTCGGAAATGATGGAATCTTCCACAAAAGATCCTTAAAATATTGATGCACACCTAGTGTTTGATAATATGCTCAAATGAGCTAAAACCATGTTCATCTTCCTAATTTTGGTTTAATTTTGTTATATTGCTAAAATATATTGAAGTTGCTAATATTTCGGAACGTCTTAGAGTTTTAAGAAGCCCAATTGAGGTATGTTGGCTAATCTCCCTTCTTTTTAGAATCGAATCCCACGGTGTTCATGTAATCGGAGTAAGTTCTTGATCATTATCGAATTGGATTTTCCTAATGTGGTTGTGTTGGAGGATGTTTGTTCAATGTTTATGCTAAATACTTCATCATGTCATCTTGCCATTTGAGAATATGTTCAAAATGTGGAATATGTGTTAGGGATGTTAAGACTTCATGTCAAGTTTGAAATAAAGGTTGTTATGCCAAATTATATGAAAAGTCTCTATGTGCCTAAGATTCCCAAATAGCTCATACGTGAATTTAATGTCTTGAATGGGGAGCCTTATTGATTTTGATAATGATATTGAATGTGGGAAAGGGGGTCTGGAACTATGAAATACGGCCAATTGCCAAGAATGACTTTGTAATCGTAATCACTAGTGTCAATGAATCGAAAGTACATGAAAGAAGTACAGTGTGAGATGATTGACTGAAAAAGGTAATGTCTCAAACGAGATGGCCTAGCCGATCGGGCCGAGATTGGATTCCGTATAAGAACACAGTGGTATTATGAATGAAATTATGGTAATGTCTCCAACGAGATGGCCTAGCCGATCGGGCCGAGATCGAACTCCGTATAAGAACACAGTGGCATTGTGAATGGAATTATGGTAACGTCTCCAATGAGGCGGCCTAGCCGATCGGGCCGAGATCGGACTCTGTGTAAGAACACAGAGAAATTGTGAATTGTGGAACATCGGTACTAAAGGTCACCCAACCTAGTAATATGGAAATTGTCTTGAAAATGTATATGATCCCTAACTTGTTGTTTTATTATATATTTGAAGCCCTTATTGAATTCTTGACTATTTCTCTTGTATTATTATTCATTCTATTGAGTTGGTGTTTAGCTATACATACTAGTGCTATTAGACGGTATTAACGTCCCTTTTGCCGGGGCCGCTGCATCTTTAAATGGATGCAGGTGGTTACATAGCAGACAGTGCGGATCTCAGATGGTGTTGCCTCCTCTTCTCAGCGGACTCGGTGAGCCCCATTTCTTTCTGGGGTCATGTATTTTACCTTTGGTTTATATTATGATCACTTTTGAGGTATAGGCGGGGCCTTATTGTCGGCACCATCCTTACTCTCTTTTGTATCTTTAGAGGCTCCGTAGACACTATGTGGGTTGTATGTGGGTGTTGGAAATGTTAAATAAGTTATGTTGTGTTTGAGCACTTGTTCCACTTGAACTTTAAGAATGTGTATTTTGGGGCTTAAAAGCGCAATGATTAATGAAATGAATTAGAATTGTATGAATGAGATTCCTACTGTATAATTAATGACATCACATCTCTTCTTGATCATGGGTTAATTGGGTATAAAGTATCTAACATGCTTGCTCGGCCGGGTTCACTCGGTTGAGTGCCGGTCGCGCTTCCCGAGGATGGGGCGTGACACAGATTCGAGTTCTGAAAATTTTTATAGGTCAGTTATGTCATTTAAGACTTGTCTGTCGAATTTAGTGAGAAACAAAGTTGATTTGATGTGATTCAAACGTTCGGTTGTGAAAATAGAAGTTTTAAAGTGTTCTTGAAAATTTCATTTGATTTGGTATCCGATTCGTAGTTCTAGGCATTATTTTGGTGTTGTGTTCTTGTGAACGAGTTCGTATGAGGTTTTTGGACTTGCGTGCAGATTTGGTTTGGAGCCCCGAGGGCTCGGGTGAGTTTTGGATAGCCTACGAACCTTAATTCTTTGAAAAATCTGATTTTTGGGACACTAGTTTCTGGTGTTATGTGCTTCGCGAACGCGACGCCTTCATTGCGAACGCAAAGAGGATTTTAGGACAGGGGAATTTTCTTCATTGCGAACACGATAGCTGGGTCGCGAACGCGAAGCAATGGGGGGCCTTACCCTTCGCAAATGTGACTAGCTTCCCGCGAACGCGTAGGCTTGTGATTTGGGGAGGGGAATCGTTGTTTCTTCTACGCGAAGGCCAGGGGGAAGAAGCCTTCGCGAACGCGAAGGAGGACTCGCGAAGATGAAAGCCACTCGGGCTGATGCGCATCACGAACGCGACAGTCCCTTCGCGAACGCGAAGAAGGCTTGACGCCCAGACCTTAAAACAGAACCAAAACGGGATTTTTCTCATTTTTCACAAACCTTCAATTGGAACTCGGTTTAGGGGCGATTTCAAAGGAGTTTTTCACGATTTCAAACTGGGTAAGTGTTCTTTATCATATAGTGATTATATTTCATAAATCTAAGTCTATATTCATTATTTATTTCGGACTTAGACGGGAGAAATTGAAATTTTTGTAAAACTTTCCAAAAATAAAAATTTAAGATTTGAAGGTCCATTTGACATCAGAATTTGATAATTTTTATATGGTTGGACTCTCTTGGAACGGGTGTTCGGATTTCGTAAGTTTTTTCGAGATTCGAGATGTGGGTCCCACTAATGATTTTTGAGATAAATTTTGGATTTTAATCCGGAAAATTAGTAAGTTCATATGGAATTAATTCCTATGATTTATATTGAGTATATTGAATTGTTTATGACTAGATTTGAGGATTTCGGACACGAATTCGCGAGGCAAAGGTTTATTGGATTCTTGAATTTCGTTGCAAAGTGAGGTAAGTGTCGTGGTTAACCTTGACTTGAGGGAATAAAACCCTTAAATTAATTGTTATGTGAAATGCATGTGAATGACATATAGACGAGGTGACGAGTGTCTATACGTCGTCAAATTAATTATTTACATAATTACTTAAAAAATCATAAATCGTTTTAAATCATGAACTAATTATTATATTAATTGTTTCTCTCATGTTCCTTGCTCAATATCATGCCTTGAATCCATGCTATAATTGCTACATGCTTATTTGGTTTATGTGACTTGATTGCCACTTGACGTTTAGCATACTAATTATTAAAATGCCTATTACATCCTTAATTTCCACAATTAGTTGCTACTTGTCATCACTTATTTCTAATAAATAATAATTATTGTATGTTTGTTGTCTTATAATTTCATATTAATTGTTACATTTATTGGAGTAATTTCTTTTATAAGAATTGGTAAATAAAAGTGAATATATTGGATGAACGGGTTGCACGCCGCAACAAAATTGATTGAAGTGAATATATTGGAGCAACGGGTTGCACGCCGCAACAGAATTGAGTGAAATAAATATATTGGAGGATCGGGTTGCATGCCGCAAGTAAACTGATTGAAATAATAATTGGTTATGACTGCCGAGTTGGCTTCAACTGTTGAAAAGAGATACTTATTTTATTTCTATTATTGTTGTTATTATTGTTATTGCGTACAGGTTAATGTATGTGACCTGCCTTAGCCTCGTCACTACTTCGTCGAGGTTAGGCTCGGCACTTACCAGTACATGGGGTCGGTTATACTGATATTACACTCTATACTTCTTGTGCAGATTTCGGAGTTGGTCCCAGCGGCGTAACATAGACTTACTCGGATTCAGCTACCAGTGAAGACTTGAGGTATAGCTGCACGACGTTCGTAGCTCTGAAGTCCCCTTCTATCTTATCTCAGCTGTGTATTATATTTCAAACAGCTTGAACTTTATTCAGACCTTTATTTGTATTATTCTAGAAGTTCGTGCACTTATAACTCCAATTCTGGGATGGTATTTAGATATAGCGTTTATTATGGATTATTCACTTTCTTTCAGACTTTATTTCCGCATTTGTCTTCTTTGTTATCAATTAATTTAAAATTATGTTAAAATGGCTAATTATATTCTAACGTTGGAAAGCAAGTGAAATGTTAGGCGTCATTACGGTCCCGAAGGTGAGAATTTCGGGTCGTGACAGGAATTTTCTACTAGGAGAGTAAACCTCAACTCACTTCAAGTCTTAGCTTCAATTCGTCCTTTCAAACTTTCCGGGAGTTCAACAACTCACGATCTACAAATATTTTGGCTAGGATCATTAGGACATACTCAACAAGTTCAATTCACTACCAATTGAACTAATTTCTAAATCATGGATTACTCAATATAATCGACACTTAATGTAAAAAAAGAATATTTCTCTGACAAGCTTACTGCTACAATATCCCTGACCACTTGGTATATGGAAAGGAAGAGACATATTTTAGTATCAAAAATATTACATGTCCATACTTAAATAACACCTTCCAAAACCTATGACCCTAATAATAACCCAAATACTCTAGCAACGTTCAAATCCGATCCTCACTTTACCCTTAAAGCTTTGTCCATTACTAGATGAAAATAATTTCTCCATTATTTTAATATTTCTAATCATGTTCGCAATCTTAAAAAAAACTTGGCAGCAACTCAAATGGTTTTAGAATTTATCAAATTGCTTTCAAATTACTTCTTGTCATCATTCTAAAGAATTTAATATCCACATCGATCCTAATGTAACCCAAGGCATACTACAGGGATAAGATTATATATCTACATACCTGATAGTTGGTTAAATTGCACAAGAAATTTTTCAGGCTTTCTAGTTCTCTGCTCACACCAATTATGTAACCTCAAACTCCTCAAATAATAATGACCCAAGCAACAGATCAAACAATTGTTCTTCCGCAGCTTCTTTTTCTTAATTTGATTTCAGAGCTAAAGAAGGTTTAAAACACTTTTCCCTTAAGCCATTCTAAGGTTCTTCAAAGTAGGGAAACACTTGACCCACTTATTTTCTCCTTTATCTAAAGTATTTTTTTCTTCTGTAGGTCATGCTAATACATTGTAAAGTAAGAACACTAAGAAGTGGGGTTGACCCAATTATTTCCTCCTTTAATTAAAAGTTTGGTTATTCTATCCATAAGATCTATTTTCATACTTAAGGTTAAATTAGTCCAAAAACAAAATAACGGGCTATTACATTATCATAATTAACGTAACCAACCAAAAATCTAGTATGTCTTGGTATTTAGCTTAATGCTAATAGCTATGGCGCCTAATGATACTGATCAAAGTAAGATATCCTTAGCCTTTGATTTAAAAGGAGAACTTGTAAGCGCACTAAAGTTAACCTCCGTCAATGTATAGAAGTTGGTAACGGAAGAAGTCTCTCTGCAATATGAAAAAAAGTTATTATAAAAAACAATTCGTGCTATATTGTAGACGTTTTTTTGTATATATAAATTTGGTCAGTAAAATTGATCAACTATGAGTACGTACTATTGTAGAATCGATGGCTAAAATTTATGTAAAGTGAACTAATTCGTCATCAACTTTGCAATACAATCGTTTTATTGAACATTTCTGATTTTTCATATATATAATTGGAGAATGGAGATGGGGTTAGAAAGTTCTTATACAAGACAATCAAAACAAGAAGGACAATTTTAAGGGATCATATAAACAAGAAATATATATAATATATACTTCGACAATGGTAAGTCTAATAGAGGATTGAGAAAAGTAAAATTACGTAAAGTAGGACTTTCGAGTAGAAGAAACCTCTCAGAGGCCATTGGTGACTAAATTTTATTAAACACGAGAAATGTACAAACGTATTAGAGGAATTAGGCCGACACCTCTAACTACCTTTTTGAGTTTGATTCTTGATCATTGACCTAACCTCTTAATAACAATTTTATTTTCAGCAAACCATATGTTACATAACTACATTACATAGAGAAATAATAGCAACATCTTATTTGACCTTTGAACAGTCCACATCTGGGCTAATCTCGAAAGGAACACGGGCGTGGCATCGTTTCAGCAGATCACCCGCACGGGCGAGTTCTTCGGGGGTGGCACTAGAAGCAGCGCCCTTAGCGCACGAGCAAAAGCTCTGGCTGTCGGGTGTGGTTTTAGTGATATAAACGAGAGATTTAAGCCCACTACAGCACTCCGATGGCAAAGTTCTGCCACCAAATACGTAGCCAATGCATGGCTGAAGGCTTCTATAAATTGTGTCACATGAGAGTAATGCCTCTGTCTAAAGTGTCGCTGCCAGTACCGTGCAAATGAGGATCAAAGAAATAATATTGGTTCATCTTACCAAATATGCAAATTGGTGAAAAATGCTAAATCTATTTTTTTTAAATGATTTGCAACAATGAATTAGGTGGAACAAACATAGATTTTTTGCTAATTTAATGTGTTGTTGATAGAAGGGTAAAGTTCACCTGTTGAAAATGTTGTTTTGCTTATGGTGCTTATATGAGGTGAGATTTCACAATAAGTCTATTTTTACTCAATAGAATAATTTATTGGAAAATCGAGAGATATACCTTCTAATTGATTGATTGAGCGTGGTTTGAGGTAAGTGACTTGTCTAACATTATGTGGGGGAATTCCTCTTAGGATTTGGTATTTTAGTGATAATTTGTGATATGTGAAAGTCGTGTACGCAAGGTGACGAGTGCGTACACGGGCTAAATGTTCAAATTCCGATTTTTGCTACGTAGTTTCCTTTTTATGCCTTAATTGAGTTATTTTAGCACGTTATAGTCATCATGTTTAGCCTAATTTCACATGTCTACTTGTCTTATTTCCTATTTGCAACTTGTATCACATGTTTAGTTGAATTACTTGCTTTTCTTGATTTCCATATTCATTACTTAACTGTGAAAATTCCTTAATTGAAATTGCTATCCTTGGAATATCATTTATTCAGTTGTTGGTTTTGGCTTTCGTGTTATTGTTGGGGTGATTGTTTGGTTGTTTGCACAAGGTTTCGGCCGTGCGGTTGTTATTATTTGCACGAGGTTTCTGTCGTGCGGTTGTTATTGGTTGCACGAGGTTTCTGCCGTGCAGTTGTTATTATTGCACGAGGTTTCTGCCGTGCCGTTGTGATTATTGATACACATGCGGTGGTATAAGATCTGGGTGTTGAAATGCTTGCGGTGAGATAAGGTGGGCTTGATACGCGTGGCTAGTAGGGGAACTACTAGAAGCCATGCGGTATGATAAGGTGGGCTAAAACGCGGGATGCTATTTCGGAAAATAATTTTTAAAAACCAAATATAAAGGCTTCCACGGTGATATAAGGAAAGATTATGATTTGTTTTTACGATTTGAGACTATGAGGCGGTACCTCGAGAATGCCCCTGTTGATATTCTTTATTTGTTGTATTGTTTGGTTCTTGTTTTACTTAACATGTAAAATTCTTGTTTTCTTTTCGTGTTGTATTAGCTTTCCTTGATTTCGTGTTGTTATTTCCCGTAAATTCTTTAGTGTTCACTTTCCTGTCATTTTCATTATATCATATTATCTCTATCTTGTTTCTTATTATCTCCAGTAGGGCCTTGACCCGACCTCGTCACTACTCTACCGAGGTTAGGTTTGGTACTTACTCGGTACCATTGTGGTGTACGCATACTATGTTTCTGCACATGTTTTTATGCAGATCCAGGTATATCCTATCAGCCTCAATATTAGTGCACTGTGTTGCTGCTTTGGAGATTTCAAGGTACACATGTCCGCGTCTGCATGTCTCGGAGTCCCCTTCTACCCTGCTTTTCCTTATTTCCTTATGTTTTTGATAGAGAGTGATGTACAAGATTGTTCAGCATTGTATCTAGAGCTTGTGACTTATGTCTCACCGGATTTTGAGAAATTGTACGTATTGAGCTTATAGTCTATTGATGAAATTGTCGAAGTTTTGAAATTTTAAGTTTTTATTTGATGCTTTCGCATATTGTTAGGCTTACCTAGTCTTAGAGACTAGGTGCCGTCACGACATCCTACGGAGAGGAATTGGGGCCGTAACAAGTTGGTATCAGAGCTCTAGATTCATAGGTATTATGAGTCACAAACAAGTTTAGCAAACAATAACAACCGCACGGCAGAAACCTCGCGCAAACAACCAAACAATTACCTCAGCAATAACACGAAAGCCAAAACATAACAACTGAATAACTGATATTCCAAGGATAGCACTTTCAAGTAAAGAATTTTTACAGTCAAGTAATGAATACGAAAATCAAGAAAAGCAAGCAATTCAACTAAACATGTGGTACAAGTTGCAAATAGGAGATAAGACAAATAGACATATGAATAACGGACCAACTCGAGGCCACACATCACATCAAACAACATCAAAAACATGAATCGCACCCCAATTCAAGCCTAATGAACTTATGAACTTCCAAATTCCGAAACCTACGCGGATTCATACCAAAACAACTTCGATTGACACCAAACTTTGCACATAAGTCATAATTGACATTACGGACCTATTCTAGCCTCCGTAATCAAAATTCGACCCCGATATCAAAAAGTCCACTCCCGGTCAACTTTTCAAAAATCTTCCAACTTTTCAACTTTCGCCAATTAACGCCGAAATGACCTACAGACCTCCAAATCAATATCCGGACACGCTTCGAAGTCCAAAATTACCATATGGAGCTATTGGAACCGTCAAAACTTCATTTCGGAGTCGTCTTCACACAAGTCAAACTACGGTCAACTCCTATGACTTAAACTACCAATTTAGGGACTATGTGTCCCATTTCACTCCGAAACTCACACGAAACCAAAATCAAACATCCCGGCAAGTCACGTAACAACAGTATAACACAGAGAAGGCAATCACTAGGGGATTGGGGCTAATACACTCAAAACGACCAGCCGGGTCATTACAAAACCAAAAGCCTAATAAATTGAATCAAATCAAACCAAAATAGAGATAATTAACCTAGTGTATCTATTTCGTCTATGCAAAAAGTGATAATAAAGTTTGAACATTGTGGTGCACTTAGGTTTGAACCAAAATTGTTTTAACATTGTGGTGCTTTTACGTTTTCAAATCTTAGGTATGTCTCTGTCTTTCACTCATACATGATAATTAGAGCCAGTCCTATAAATTGTAGTGAATTTTGGCCCACTGCCATTGGTAAAGCACAATCAAAGAAGCAATAAAGAAAAGAAAATGATTGAAAACAAATTATGTCGTTGCATAGAAGTGACAATAACATGTGAGTAACAAAATTAATTTGACAAAAGTTTGGCACTCTCCTTAGCAAACATACCAGATAGGCTGACATATAGGTTTGGGAACTTTATAGCGAACAAAATTCACGATAACATGATTTATGGTTATTGAAGACAGTAATGATAAAAAGAAACTACAAGAGTAGGATCAGTTTCCAACATCAAACTATGTAGAATTGCTAAAACTGTAAAATTAAGCAAGAATTTCTTCAATGGGCTTGGTTTTCAACTTGGCCTTCTCAGCAGCTTTTTCAGCTTGCATTTGGTGTTCCTTGGCCAGTTTCTTGAGCCTAGCAAGCTCAAGGTCCTTGCTCATTTTCCTCCTGTACATCTCTGCAAATGTTATGGGCTCGTCTATTACTGCCTTCTCTCCTTCCCTAATTTTCAATGGGTACACTATAGCTTCTGGTGCTGGATTCTGAAACGTAGCTATCGATAATCTGCTGCTATTCGAGTTCACCACTGCTTGATGATCAGCATTCTTAAACCTTCCATTGCTCAAAAACTGTCAAAAATCACATAATTAAATGCCAATTTGTTAAATTTAAAACATTGAACACAAACAATTGTAGGGTCTAAGTAACACTAGACTTACGTGACCATGGTCACCAAGATTGACAACAAAAGCGCCTTCAACGGGCTGAACAGTAATCCAAGTTTTGCCATTATCTTTAGTGGCTTGAAGCCCACCAACTTGGTCTTGTAACAAGAGGGTAATGGTTCCTGGATCAGTGTGTCGTTTCAGTCCAAGGGTAAGGTCGGGCTGTGGACACTTTGGGTAAAAATTGACAACCACTTTTTGGTCCATATCCACACATGCCTTGGTTAAGGCCTCCTTCTCTAAGCCCATTGCCTCTGATAGTACTTCCAATAATTTGCAAGCCAACTCCATTAACTTTTCACTGTACTTCTGAGTCACATCTATCCATCCATCTGGTTTGTCTGGCCATCTAGAGTAGTCTCTAGCCCGAATTGGATATGAGAAATAGGTCACTATTTCACGCCAATCTTGGACCACTTCACCCTTTAAAGAAGGATTCATTAACAATTGTTAGTAAATGTCAAATCTAATACTCTCCCATTCCTTATTAATTATTTTCTACTTTCTAAAGTCAGAACATGTAAAAAGATATATACATATACTAGTTTTATTTGCTATATACATATAGCAAACCTTTTTTTTACTTAACACATGATATATAGCAGGTTAACTATCAATCTTTTTAATCAAATTACTACTTACTAATGTTTATCATTATAATTTACATGTAATTACCTCATAATTTAGCTGATTACTTAAATGTTTTTACTTTGCCACAACATAAGCTTAAACTTCTAAACTTTTGATATATTTAACTCTGATGGAAAATATTACTGTAGGTGATAAGTTTTCTTTTTTTTCAAATGGAGGGACTATGACCAAGTCTATAAACATGCAAGGTTACCTGTAGATGGCTAGAGACAATGAAGCCACCTTTCTTGCCACCAGACATATCAAAGCGTAGCTTTTCCTCAGGAGGCAAATCGAAGAATTGTTTAGCGAGGGTTGTCATTTGTGAGATAAGTTGGGCATCAACACCATGATCAACTACCTGGAAAATGCCCCAATCTTCACATGCCTTAACAATCTTTTCACATATTTCACCTCTTTTTCCATTAATTCCACTCTCATCATCAATACCCTTCAACGATATGATCGGAATCTCGTCACTGAATTGATTATAAGCCACTTTTGGACGCTCATCTTCATCCCTTATGAAACTTGTTTGAAGTGTCTTTTCCTCTGCTAGAGCTGTCAATGTCGAAGGTGCCATTTTTAGTAATCTTCCTCGCTTGAGAGACTAATTTCTTGTTTTTTGTTTGTACATACAAAGGAGCGCTTAGATAATAACGCACTCTTTACGTGGAGACGTATATAGGATATATATGGGGGAGATTGGCAAGTAGTGAGGAGGTAGGGGAAATTAGGGGCTGAGATTTATAAAGGAGTGGGAGTTGCATGTAGGCGTGGAGCTCTAACCACCTCTCCTTACAACTAACTTTAACCCTGCACGTGCTTTCCTTCTAGAATTCCATTGCTTCTAAGTTGAAGGGCAGATACCGAATCACGTCTTACTTGAACAATACTTGGGAAAAAATAGAATCATAGCACTAAAAGCTTCACCCTAGGTGAAAGGAAAAGGACAGAATACGAAAAATGTCTTTAATTTTCTGTGTATGGATTTAATTGTTAAATTTGTAAGGAAATTTATGTATTTAAAACTACATAAACTATCGCTTCCAAATTTTAAACAAAATAGTATTTGAAATGTTATAATCAAAAGATTAGTTTAATTTCTTTAAGAATATTCCGGTCCAGGTCCATAATAAGTGACTTTTTTATTTTGATCTAAAATAAATGGTCTTTTATATAATCGAGAAGGAATTAACTTTATTTTTTCAAAATTTGTTCTTATTTACATATCTCAATGTGTGAAGTTAACAATATGTAAACTTTAATTAAGGATAATTTAGTCAAAATATCTTTTTTGTTCTAGAAGTTAGTATTTTCTTAATGGGTGTGTCAAAGGCCAAAACATCACTTATTATGGAACGGAGGAAGTACTATATTATAAAATAAATAATTTTCTATACGTATTTTTTTAGACGGAGGAATTAGCTACTTTTGGCAGCAACAGTAATTAGTTTTTTGAAAAGTTGTTATTTTGTTTTTCAGAAAAACAAAAGCCTCTCTTTAGGATAATTGATTGTCGGTTAGGACAAATCACGTGACCGCTACCAACCAGCACAGCACTGCTTCGCTAAAACACGTCAATTAATCATCTAGTATTATTATATGTTAGTATTACAAATTACTCATCTCTTGATTAATTAAATTGTCTTGCGTCTATTCAGATTTATCCTAAAACTGAGTTGATTTCTTTTTTAGAAAAGAGTTATTCCTTTATATTCTTTCAATGTATTTTGAACAAACTACTTTCAAAAAGGTACTTTGACGCACTTTTATTTTTGGGAAAAAAACACCGTATACGTATTTATAGAAACACTTTATTCAATATGCCTAACTATAGAAATTACATAGGAAATACCTAAATAATTACACCGTATATCTTTTTTACTAATATACAGAATCCAAACTATCACTTTTTAGGGGATAATATCCCTTAAATATAGCCATAACTATTGATACGTGTAGGTAGAGAATATTAAGATTCACCTCTCTCCTAAATCACTTTTTAGGGGACTAGTCTTTTGGTACGCGCGTTACACGTGTAATTACAAAATTTTATAAAAAATTATATAGTTATCATATTAAGAATTATATTTGAGTTAAGTATTAATTAAAAGTTAAATAAAAAAGTGTAAGTTCTTAAAATTAATGGTTGTTGTAACGACCCGATCGGTCGTTTTGAGCGCTAGCGTGTCGTTCGGCAATTTGAGGCCTTGAGTAGCTTCACTTCAGGTATTATGACTTGTACGTGTGGTCGGAGTTGAATTTCGGAAAATTCAGAGTTGATTTGGAAATAAAATTCTAAATTCGGAAGTTTTAAGTTGGAAGAGTTGACCAGGATTTGACTTTTGAGTAAACGATCTCGAAATCGGGATTTTAAGGTTCCAATAGGTTCGTATGATGATTTCGGACTTGAGTGTATGTTCGGGTTGAGTATCGGGTGATCTGGGGATATTTCAGCGCTTAATATGGAAAGTTTATATTTTGAAGGTTTTAGAATTTTTTAAGCTTGATTTGAAGTGGACTTTGGTGTTATAGATGTCCGTTTGAGGTTTCAATTCTTAAAATAGGTTCGTATCGTGATTTGTGACTTGTGCGTAAAGTTTGGCGTCATTCCGGAATGTTTAATTATGAATAAGACGCGTTCGTCGAAGTTTGAATGTTTGGAAGTTTAAAGAAAGGTTTCGATCGTCGATTCATAGTTTTGATATTGCTTGGTGTGATTTGAGGCTTTGAGCAGGTTCGTGTTATATTTTGGGACTGATTTGTGTAATTGGACGGAGTCCCGGGGACCTCGGGTGTGTTTGGGTTGCGTCGCGCTCTTATTTTATGTTTCAACATCTTTTTCTTGGGTATAAAGGATACTATATTGAGAAAACAATCTTTGATTTATGATTGTATTGAACCATTAGATCTGTATCGTAATTACGGAATCATAGCAACAAGAATCATCCAATTCCAATATCGTATGAGAGAGTTATGCACATTTCCGTATCGGAAAATATTGATGGCGTTGTTGGTGCTCAAGCATCGCAATTGCGAAATTTCCTTAGAATTTGGGAAGTTCGCAATTGCGATGCCTGTAGATTTTTTTCTTGGTTCGCAATTGCGAACATTTGTCCGCAATTGCGATGGTCGCAAATGCGACATCTGAGGCTGCTATTAAGACTTTATTTCGGGGTTTAGTCCATTCCTCTTACATTTTTACTTGGTTGGGAGATTTTTGGAGCTCTTGAAGAGGAGATTCTTACCATCTATTGTGAGGTATGTTATTCCCACTTGTTTCGAGTTAAATACATGGATTAAATACATATTTTTAACATGCAATTGGTGGAAATTGTGGGATTTTTGAAGAAAAACCTAGAACTCGTATTTTTGGATTTTGACCACGAAATTCGATATGGAATTTAGAATAGATTATATATTTGAGTTTGTGATGTTATGTGTAAATTTTATCTTCAAAAAGTTTTGGAATCCGGGCACGTGGGCCCGGGGGTTAACTTTGTTGACTTTTCGAGCGAAGTTGAAAATTATTATGAATTGATTAATTATGAGTATTAGAGTGTATTTTTATTGGTTTGCATATTGTTTGACTAGTTTCGGATTGTCGCCCCCCATTTTCTCGCGAAATCGAGTTTAAACGTGTGACAACTCTTTTAAATGGATATTAAAAGAGAAGAGTCGCCACCTAACGATTTTAAGGTGCGTTAGGGCACCTATTTGCGGATAACTCTGTTTGACTAGTTAACGCCACCGGTCAGGTAAGGGCTCAAATTACCTCAGAGAGAAGGTGTTAGGCGCTCTTCGAGTTCCACAACCGTGTGTCCCGGCCGAACTTTAAACTATGTGGATTATGTAATTAGGCTAGGTGATCAAATAAATAAAGAGAGATTATAAGTTGAAGAGTCTTATTAAAACATATGAGAATCGGTACAAATCTTAGTATGACTACAAGGATACAATTACATTGGTCTATATTAAACGACTAA
>AWOL01S0034346.1:3158-68143 GCA_000715115.1 Nicotiana otophora | reverse complement strand
GAGATCCTAAATTTTTTAGCCTAAAGGATGACCCCGGACAACATAAATAATACTTCGCAACTTTCTTTAGGTAGGAGTTGCTCATATTATTCAGCGGGCACAGACTATCATCTCCTGCTACCCGATTACTATGTTGAAGTTATTTACCTAAAAGCGTTCTAATTTAATTCTAGGTCGTACTCTATGGGTGCACTACCCTTCCCATACCTATGGTCCATGAGGCTTTGGACCTCTATTTGGGTGGTTCTAAGCTTTACTTAGGATGCTCAAAATGATAAAGACTAGGGGACATTCAAAACAGGTAGGACTGCACATAATAGCAATGAAAGGCTCAAGTTAGCCTCCACACATAAGCGCAAAAGCATGCGATCAATCACAGATTTTTAGATTAGGCAGTATATGATGTTAATCGTTAAGTCCTATAGGCAAGCTTTGTATGTGATTTTGATCAATAGTATTATATAAGCAGCGTATAGGCAGGTTAAAACATCGCGAGTCCTATAGGCATGATTTCTAATTGTTGGTGAGGCAATAAAGCGATATGAGTGACCAAATTACTAATGCGAATTTTATAAGCGTGCACCTTAGGCAGATGTTAATGTCCTATAGGCATGGTTCCTAACAATTGCGTGATTAGGCAATGACACAGCTTTGAGAGTCTAGTATTAACAACGTTGATCTCATAAATAGTTTTTATGCGTAACAACATCCTATAGGCAGGATTTCTAACAATTGACAATTAAGTTGATTTTATAACATTTTATTTCTATAGACATGTCATCTAGGGGGGCAAAGTAATGAAAACAACGGAAATAGTCTATTAAAGATCAGAACTCTGTAGTCATAGTATCTAGATGGGCATTGTACTAAAGTAATAGAAGCAATTTGACCAATTGGTTATTTGAAATCCTATAAACATGGTATCAAGATTAGTAATGCATGTACTATTACATCCTATAGGCATGTTGTCTAAGTGTGCACAGTAGTAGATATGGAAACAAGTATAGCAAATACTTGAACTAACATGTTTTGATAAATTAAGTGAAGTCTTTCTACACATGAAACTAAAGGCATGTAAGGTAAATAACAAATAGACCATAGAGATCCTATAGGCATGTTTTCTACCCATTTATGTGAGAATTAAAGTACCCTATCCCCTTTTTTTTACTAATTTTCCCATCATTCATTATTACAAATTATTACAGACCAAATTAATGAATACAAGTGCAAACATTACATACTGAAAGACTACATGCCTAACAAACAGAACCAACCCAAAAGAGAAATAACCCAGTATTGCCTGGACCTTCAGCAAACTCACTTTTCACATAATAGTAGACCCAAATCCAAGCACACGTCAAACAGGAGAGTGTATCAATTACATAACTCGGGGCCACACATGAGCTCATACCAGGCTTAGATGGAGGAACCATACATGGCAACCAATTGACAACTTTAAAGTCTATAATACCTCATAGGGACACAATTACATAAACATATAGGCACTTATTTGTTTAGAAGCTAAGGGAACAATATTTATCAAACAAGAGGGCTTGAACATGCCAACTAAGTGGACCAGCGAGAACCAAATTTAACATAGGAAGTTGACATAGAAAACTAACACCATATTCAACAATCATTCAACAAAGGAAAGGGTATAACATGATGGACACAGTCACACATTAGGAGGACTTAAGAAGCAGGTCTATTGGGTTAACAGGGTAAACACACACACACACACACACACATGCTAAGTTTCCAAAAATCAAGTTTAGCAAAAGGTTTTAGCAGAGTTTGTCTAAAAGACCTTAGACAGGTGAGTCTTAATCATAGTAGTTATAGTCAGAGGGATAGAAATTTCATGAAGATTTCTAACATGGGAGCCTAACATGATCACAAGCAATACAACAACAACCTAGTAGCATGGTTTATAACACACCACAATAGCGTCAAAGTCTAGGGAACTCATGAAAATATATCAACTTAAGAGGAATAGGACAGGCAAGCATAATAACTCATACCAGTTATCCAGACATAAAAGAAGCTAACATAGAAATTTTCCCTAGAAGCAACGCTAAAGACATAAGATTAACAAATCAAACATATATTAGAACTTAAATGGCATGGAAACATGCCTTAGCTAATCAGTACAACCTCAGAAACCTAACAGGTTGGGCAAGAATAGCTCAACAAGGTCTGAAACACAAGCATTGATTTATCCAGAGATACAGGACAAGGTAGGGAACACACATTAGTTCACTATTAGTACTTAAGAAGACCAGAATCCATTCACATAATGAGAGAATATTACATATGTTGAAGCCTACTAAGTTCAACTACTAGAGAACATGAAATTGCAGAGCATTATTAAAACAATAGAATTGCAATAAAGCATACACCAACACAGTACCAGGGATTCATGCATAGCAAGGAAAACTGAATCATGCTTACTTACAAAAGTTCAAATAATATTAGCACACAGAACGCACATGTCATAGACAAACAGAAAGGGAGATAGTTAAAATTGTAAGAGTCAAGGACACTAAGCAATAACAAAGTTAAACGAGCAAAATAGTGAGGAACTTAGAATATCAGTAGTGATTCAGTAGCAGCAATTGATGGAAGAAAATGGAACCCCAAATCCCCGATGCTTCAGAGTTCACAAGAGCCTCGAGAATGGCTACGAGCAGTGCTTGCACCGGAGGAGGTCGTTTAACAATATTATAGCCTTGGCTTTCAGCCGTCCAAGAATTCAATAGTTTCAGAAAATATTCGAATGTAACAGAGTGAGGAACAAGTGAAAGAAGAGAATAGTAAGAGTAATAGTAGTAATGAGGTCCGTTAAGGGTATTAGGGGAGGGGTTTATATAGTAGTAGGAATAGAAAGAACGAACATGGAAAGAAGACTAATCACACAGAATACGGAAAGAAAAATCATAAGGAATAAGGGAAGGAAAAACCAATCATACAGAATAAGGAAAAGGAGATCAATCATACAGAATAAGGAAAAGGAGATCAATCATACAGAATAAGGAAAAGAAATCAATCATACAGAATAAGGAAAAGACCACATGCAAACTAATTTCAAATCGGAATTAGGGCAGCGGGTAAGGCAAAACCCTGATTAAGCCAGATTCGATGGAAATATGCCCAAATCGGAGAGATACTACGTGTTCTTTGAGGTATCTAGCTGGAATCCCACAATATCTTCATGACATGCAAACTAATTTCAAATCGGAATTAGGGCAGCGGGTAAGGCAAAACCCTGATTAAGCCAGATTCGATGGAAATATGCCCAAATCGGAGAGATACTACGTGTTCTTTGAGGTATCTAGCTGGAATCCCACAATATCTTCATGGTCGAGTGCATTTGGACCCGATTTACACGAGATACACCTTCCATATATGGAACGATACTCAGTATTACCATATCAGAGTGGTAAGAGTTCAGAAAAGGCAAGAAAACCTCTGGTTCGAAGGCAATATGCAGAGAAAAGGTGAGATCATTTTGGTCGCTAGGGTTTAAGTTTAGGAGATGTAGGGAAGTGTTTGAAGGCGGCGGAAATGATAAATGGGGTCTAGGGTTTGGGTTTTGGGGATATAAAGAGAATGGGGGATTTATTATGGGTCGTTGATCATTTGAGATCAACAACCAAGATTAAATAGGAAACTGGGTGGGTCAAAGGTAATGGGTCGTTCGGTTGCGCTGCTGAGGGATCAAAGAAATGGGCTGGGTATTTGGGCCTGTAATTTGGTCCGAAAATTAGACCTTATATTGAGGCTATAAATTAAATATGCAAAATTTGTTTAAAATAATTTATAAAAAGTAATTTATAAGTAATAAAAATATTACTTGTGCAGTAAAAATAATAGCTTAATATTAAAAAAATATAATAATGTAATAAAAATGTAATTATGCATGAATATAGGCTATTATTGCAAAATTAAGTAAATAGCTTAAAAATACAAATATACTTACATAAAATAAAGTAAAATATTCTGAAATATATATGTTGATGCGAATAATAACGTTTGGTAATTAAATCATCACAAAATAATTTAAGGGGTAATTAATAAATATTCAAGTAATTTAAATGCAAGCAAATTAATTTTAAAGCTCTACAAATTATGGAAAATTATAAAAATACTTGTATAAATCTTGTAAATTAAATAATGATGCAAGATGATATCTTTAAACTATATATACTATTTGAAAAATATAAGGGCAAAATTGGGTATAAACACGGATTGATGGGCTTTGGTTTGAGGTGTTAGAGAGGCGCGGGAGCCGGTTATGGAATTTCAGAGCGAGGCAAGTCTCCTGTCTAACTTTGTGAGGGAGAAACTACTCCCTAGGTGATGTATTTTTTATGTGCTACTAGTTATGGGTGCTACATGCGCATGATGTAACGAGAGTCCGTACATAGCTAAAGCATATTTATGTCCGGGTAGACTTAGAAATTTATCATGTAATATTTGAATTGTGCGGACTCATTCTGCTAGTTTAATTAATTGGATTATAACTAAAATTGGTTTAGAAACATATAAAAATATTAGGCCGAGTTTTATTACCTTGAGTTATGGCCAAGATATTTCATAAACGTAAAGGGGTATATTTATTATTATGCACCTGTATCTGTGTTGTAAGCATGTGACTCGTAATTCGATAAGTTTCTTCCTTTCTTGTGGAGCGGGATGAACTCCTCGACAGTATAATAGATGCATCTATGATTCGTGCCTTTCGACTTTCGGTACTGTACACGTTATTCGGGATCGGGCCGTACGACCTCGGCATAATCGTGCGTTATATCGCTAGCCGTCCGAATATTCACGAGATTATCTTTCCACCGATGCCTGGCATTTTATATGGTATTCCTTATCCGTTTGATACTGGCACTTGATACATCTGAGCTGTTGAGATAGAATACGAGACTGAGAAAAATTAGATCTTTAAAAGAAATTTATGAAAGATTGTGTAACTTAAAGGTTTTACCCCATTATTGTTGTTGTGCTTCATACCGCTTATGATTTATCATATTGCTTTATTGGACCTCTAGTAAGTGTCGATGTCGACCCCTCATCACTACTTCTCCGGGGTTAGGCTAGATACTTCCTGGGTACGCATTAATTTACGTATTCATGCTACACTTCTGCACTAAATGTGCAGGATCTGACAGGTTCAATTGGTGGATATCTTGGCGCGTAGGCGTGCTGAGGAGACTTTATGGCGAGCTACATTCTAGGCTACGTATCACAACCCACAGAGTCTCCATCGTACTATTTACGCTATCATGTCTTACTTACATTCCAAGCAAATGTTGTACTATTATCGTACTTCTTAGTAAATGCTCATGAACTTGTGACACCGGGTTTTGGGATTTTCTAGATGTTGTTTGAGATTTTGCTTAGCATTTACACACTTTTATTATCTATTCATTTAAAGTGTAAGTTTTCATGATTTTAATGCGTTGATTTCTTAGTCTAATAAAATTCACGATTTTGAAAATAATAAAATGCGCAATCAAGTTGGTAGTTCACCGTTGGCTTGCCTAACGGCGACGTTGGGCGCCATCATGGCCTATAGTGAGTTTTAGGTCGTGACAACTTGGTGTCCGAGCTCTAGTTTCACTTTGGTCTCACGAGTCATGAGCAAGAATCTTGCGGATCGGTACAGAGACGTCTGTACTTATCTTCGAGAGGCTACAAGGCTATTAGGAGCACTTCCCTTCTTGATTTCTCTTCGTGCGATTTGATTCCATTGAAGCTTATGCCTTTATTTTCTTCCTACTCAATCTTATGCAACGTGGAATGCTTGTTATCAATTGGGCATCGAGGAGTTGTAGTGGTAATGCAGTCGTGGTGCAAGATGTTTCTCCCTGTGTATTCGGGCAGGCTATTATCGTCGCCTTTCAGAAGGGTGTTCTGTCGTTTCAGCTCAGTACATGTATTTTCTATGGTTTCTAGGCTATGCACATATTATTATGTTGTTCATGCATTGTTATCGCACAGTGTTGGTGTAATGGTTTGGTGCTTGTTTATGTATCAAGGCACAGATGAATCGAAAGGAGGATTTCTCAGTGCATGATTTAGCGTTCGACATTTAATTCCAGCGGATGAAAGGCAATCAGCTAAGGATGCTCATGCTTTGGTTGATGGAGTAACGAGACTTGATATTTTCGAGCGTGGTAGAATTCTCATTTGTGATGTGGTGTCGTCGTCCTTGTTTGAACACATTAAGGTTTGCCGGTGTTATGGTCTTCTTTGATTTTCCTTCGGGGCAGGGTGTTGTGAAATAGTGCCTAAGAAGCGGTTGTCAGAGATGGCGGTGTGTAGCGGTTTCAAAATCGAGTCGGTGTTTCTAATGCTGATGGCTCCAAAAAGATGATCTTCGAGGAGGCTTAGTGTTGGTAGCAATTTATTAGTTCGGGTACTACAGAGACGGATTTTGATTTGAGGCAACATTTGGGTAGCGAAGGATGAGGAAGGACATGGTGGGAGGTGTATTGCGGTGGTTGAATTGCTAGCAGGTATAGTATGAAAAGCAGAGGTCGAGAAGTTCCTTAAAGGAGATGGTTTAACCGAAGTGGAAGTGGCAGAGTAGCATATGGATTATATGGTAGGATAGCCACATGCCTTGAAAAGGTTTAGAGTGATTTGGGAGTCATGGTGGACAATGACCAAGTACATAAATGCCATTTAGGACGGTGGCTACTGCACTGAGGAAAGATTAATATGACAGAAAGAAGTTTGCTTGGAATGATGAAGGGTGTAAAACCTTGATTATCATTATGGGATGCGACGTGACTTCGAGTTTTGAATGTATGGTCAAACTTTCAGTTGATGTCAATAGGGAATGGACAAACTTTTATAGCTGGTGGACTAGCATGAGCTCGGGAGGGGTTTGCTGATTTTTTGGTAGTTGTAGCCGGGGCAATGTCATTGGAAGATGTCGAAATGGAATCCCAAAAGTGGGTTATCTCATGTGAGCGGGTTAGCGGTTGTATGATTTTGATAAAGTTTCTACGAAGAGTTCTACTTACTATCCGACAGAAGGTCGAATATACGATTGTGGCTGATAATTCAGAATGTTCACGAAATGTTTAACAAGAAACTACAAGAAATCTGGAGGGTTGATGGTGTGAGATCATGGTAATTGAGAAGGAGGAATCTTTGTGGGTTCTACATTTGTCACGACCACAATTCACCTTCCGTAGAGACTAGGTAAGCCTAACAAATTTGTGGAATGACGTAATAAAGAATTGAAGCCCAATTCTCAACACATGAAATAAATATAAAACTGCAAATCAATAATTACAACTCCCAAAACCTAGTAGAAATAAGTCACAAGCTTCTAAAAGAAAGTAGTATGTGTCTCTATACATCACAGTCTAAAGAGAATAAGGGAAACAATATAATAAGGATAGAGGGGGACTCTGAGGTCTGCGGACGCTGACAAATATACCTTGAAGTCTCCACGTACAGTCCAGCTCATTAGTATCTGGCTTGGTAGGAAGAGCCTGGATCTGTACAAAACGATGTGTAGAGTCTAGTATAAGTACGCCACAACGGTACCTAGTAAGTGTCAAGCCTAACCTCGATAGAGTAGTGACGAGGTCAAGTCACGGCCTTGCTGGTTTAAAAGAAAAGTAAGGCAGAAGATATAATAATATTTGAAATGACTGAAAATTTAAACAATGAGAAACTTCAAAAAATAACAGTTCAACAATTAGAGGTAAACAACAGGGGCGTTCCCGAGGTACCGCCTCATAGTCCCAAATGTAAATATGTACGACAGGGGATCTCCCGAGGTACTGCCTCATAGTCCCAAATATAAATATGCACGACACGGGGGATCTCCCGAGGTACCGCCTCGTAGTCCCAAAGTCAATATGCAAGACAGGGGGGATCTCCCGAGGTACCGCCTCGTAGTCCTGAAGTAAATATGCAAGACAGGGGGATCTCCCAGCAAACGCCTCGTAGTCCCAACGTAAATATGCAGTACATGGGGATCTCCCGAGGAACCGCCTCATAGTCCCAAAGTAAATATGCAACAGATAACCGAAGGAACAACGAATTTACAACAAGAAATCTTACTGTTAAAGATTTAATTCAAATCAAGGGAAGCAGGTAATTCAACTAAGCATGGTGCACAAATTGTAAGAAAGCGTTAAGGCACTTAGACATGCGATAGTAGGCTTAACATGATCACTACATATGCTAAGGCAACTCAGTTAAGGAATTTAAAAGAAGACAACTCAACAAGAACCAAAATTTCCACAATTAGCCCGTGTACGCACTCGTCACCTCGCATACACGACACTTACATAACACAAATTATTACAACAGTACCAAAACCTAAGGGGATTTCGCCCACACAAGGTTAGACAAGTCACTTACCTCAAATCTCGCTCAATCAATCGATAACGATGCCTTTCCCTCGATTTCTGACTCTGAATGCCCCAAATCTTTCCCAAAGAAATTACATAACATGAATACAACTACAAGAAACTAATGTAATTAATAAAATTTATGACTTTAGCAAGGAATCAAAAAATCGCCCCAAAAGGTCGATCCGGGCCCACATCTCGTAATCAAGTAAAAGTCAGAAAATAAGAAAACCCATTCAATATCGAGTTTACCCATATCAAAATTATCAAAATTCGACACTAAGTCACCACTCAAATCCCCAATTTAACTCTTCAAATCCCTAGCCTCCAACTCCCAAATTCCACCTTAAACACACATAATCTAGGTGGAAAAATCAATGGGCAAACAAGGTTATTGATAAAAACTAAGTACAAGAGACTTAACCTCGAGAAATCCCTCGAAGATGCTCTCAGAAATCGCCAAGACCCGAGCTCAAAATGTTTGAAATGAGCAAAAATCGCGAACCCGTGAATTTAAGTGTTCTGCCAGCATTTCCGCTTCTGCGGACACTTAGACGCATCTGCGGCATCGCAGAAGCGACAACGTACCCGCATTTACGGTTCACATGCTCCTGTGGTAAACTCTACCGCATCTGCGAAACTTCCACTTCTGCACGCAAATCTCCACATCTGCGGTCCCTCGTCCGCTTCTGCGAAAGCCTTGGCCACCCCGACACCCTCACTCACTCCGCTTCTGGGTTCACCCTTCAACAGAAGCGGCTCCGCTTCTGCGGTCTTCACATCGCATCTGCGACCACTGGCCATCCCCCTCTCCCTCACATCTGCAACTCAAAGCTCGCTTATGCGAGACCGCACTTGCGGCCAACCGCACCGCAGGTGCGATGACACCAGAACCAGCCCAGCACCAAAAATCCTCTAAGTCCAAAAATGATCCATTAACCATAAGGAATCCACCCGAGGTCCCTGGGACCTCATCTAAACTTACCAACAAGTCCTAAAACATCATATGGACTTAGTCGAGCCTTTAGATCACATTAAACAATGCTAAAAATACGAATTGCGCATCGATTCAAGCCTAATGAACTTTAAAACTTCAAACTTATACATTTCGACTTCGAAACATATCAAATCAAGTGTGATTGTCGTCAAATTTTGCACACAAGTCATAATTGACATTACAGACCTACTCCAACTTCCGGAATCGGAATCCGACCTCGATATCAAAAAGGCCTCTCCCGGTTAAACTTTTCAAAAATTATCCAATTTTTCAACTTTCGCCAATTGACTCTAAAATGACCTACGACCCTCCAATTCAACATCCGAACACACTCCTTAGACCAAAATCACCCTACGGAGCTATTGGAACCGTCAAAACTCTATTCTGGAGTCGTTTTCATATAGTCCGAACTACGGTCGATTCATATGACTTAAACTTCCATTTTAGGGACTATGTGTCCCATAACACTCCGAAACCAAAAACAAATCCTCCCGGAAAGTCACGTAACCACAACATGAAATAGAGGGAGCAATAAATAAGGGTTTAGGGCTACTAATCTCAAAACGACCGGCTGGGTCTTTACACCCCCCCCTCATAAAACAAATATTTGTTCTCGAACGAGTATAAAGATATACCTAGAGTGGTGAAAAGATGAGGATAATGACTGCGTATACCATGTTTGGTCTCCCAAGTCGCCTCCTCAACCGGATGACCCCTCCACTGAACCTTCACAGACGCGATGTTCTTTGACCTCAACTTTCAAACCTGCCTGTCCAAAATAGCCATCGGCTCCTAATCATAGGATAGATCCTTGTCCATAGGATGAACTGCTGAGAGACTAGGTGGTAGTGCAAGTCTGTAAGCCACCTCTCCTACCATGTCAAGAATCTCAAAAGGCCCGATATACCTAGGGCTCAACTTGCCCTTCTTTCTGAACCTCATAACACCCTTCATGAGCGAAACTCGGAGCAAGACCCGCTCCCCAACCATGAATGCAATGTCGCAAACCTTCCGATCCACATAACTCTTCTACCTGGACTGGGCTGTACAAAGTCGATCCTGAATCAATTTAACTTTTTCCAAGGCATCCTGAACCAAGTTTGTACCCAATAGCCTAGCCTCGCCCGGTTTGAACCAACCCACTAGAGACCGGGACTGTCTACCATACAAAGCCTCATATAGTGACATCTAAATGCTCGACTAATAACTGTTATTGTAGGCAAACTCCGCAAGTGGCAAGAACTGATCCCAAGAACCCCAAAATCAATCACACACGCACAAAGCATATCCTCCAATATCTGAATAGTGCACTCGGACTGTCCGTCCGTCTGACGGTGAAATATTGTACTCAACTCCACACGAATACCCAACTCATACTGTACAGCTCTCCAGAACCATGATGTAAACTGTGTACCCCGGTTAGAGATGATAGATACCGGTACGCCATGAAGCCTGACGATCTTACGAATGTAAACCTGAGCCAGCTGCTCTGAAGATTAAGTAGTAACCACATAAATGAAATAAGCAGGCTTGGTCAATCCATCCCCAATCCCCCAAAATGTATTGAACTTCCTCTGGGTCTGTGGGATCCCAACAACGAAATCCATAGTGATCCGCTCCCATTTCCAATCTGGAATCTCTAACTTCTGAAGCAACCCACTCGGTCACTGATGCTCATACTTCACCTTCTGACAATTTCGGAAACGAGTTACATATTCCACTATGTCCTTCTTCATCCGCCTCCACTAGTAGTGCTGCCTCAAATCACGATACATCTTCGCGGCATTTGGATGAATGGAGTACTGCAAACTGTGAGCCTCCTAGAGAATCAACTCACGCAAACCATCTACATTAGGCACACACAGCCTGCCCTGCATCCATAATACACTGTCATCTCCAATAGTGACCTACTTGGCATCACCGTGCTGAACTGTGTCCTTAAGGACAAGTAGATGAGGGTCATCATACTGACGCTCTCTGATACGATGACGAGCGCAAAACTGGTGTATAAAACTTAGGCTCGCTAGTTGAATAAAGTATAGAAAAATATCATATCCATAGGGATTGGATTTAAACAGCGTTTTCGTAGCTTCTAGTTTAATTGCTATCCAAGACGATCGACAATTAGATTTGTGTGATTTAAAACTAAAATTTTACTAAAAGTCTAAACTATTGACTAATGACAATCACAACAATGAGTAAGGAAGATATCAATGGGAGAAAATAGGGATTGATTGGATAGGTGCAAGATAAATGTCTAAGATTAAACTCTAGTTAATTGACTTCTAATGTTCAAATGAGTCTCTCGAATTCACTCAATTATTAGTTCAATCGTTTAGTAGAAACTCCTCTCTCGATTAAGTCTCAACCTCACAATATGAACCAATTTAAGCTCAGTGAAGATATGCAAGAATTTGTAGTGAATTGGTCTTTAGGAGAACCTCTCTCGATTATCCTCCTAACTAGGGTTAAACAATAATACAATTAGCCTCTTTTGATTACTAAGAAGAATTGATGAACTCAACCAACACGATAATGAAACTATGTCACAAGTTTTTTCTTTCTCGATTACATGAACATGTGAAAATAGGTGCAACAATTAAAACACCCAAAATAATTCAATACATACAAACTAGAGTTAATAACCCACACCAAATATCAATACACCAAATCCATCAATCCCTAAAGAGAAAAACTCTGTAGATATGGAGTAATTCATCACAAATAAGTTTTAGTTAAAGGAAATCATAAACGGTCCAATCTCTTGTCTTGAGTGAGGACTGAATGATGAAATCCTTGTGATCTTGCTTCTACCACTTTTCCTTATCTTGCTTAGGTTTTAGATGTGTCAAAAGTCCCAAAACTACCATTTTTCCATGTATATATACCAAGTAGGGTCGGTCCCAAACGAACACAGCTTCTTCTACGCGAAATAGGACTCTTTCCGGAGTTGGACGTGCGCGGCCGCACACCTGGGTGGATGCTCGCGCATATGGCCGCGCCCTTTGGATGGTCTTCTGCCTCACATGCGTGCCCAGTGCGCACCTAGTGCGCGCTCGCGCACCTGGGTGACATCCTGTTCGGTTTTTGTTTCTCTCATTAAGTGCACTAGTGTCTGTTGATCCCCGAACTCGATCCCAACTTAATCCTTGGGTTTTTACTAAGACTTAAAAGCTCCAAAATAGCATGAATTCATGCCACAACATTTACATAGCTTGGAATCACTCCTACAAGGCATAAAACACATAATTAGTGCAAAACACTAGCGATTAAGGCTCAAACTCAATTAAAGTGTAGTAAATTAGAGTGCGATAAACAACTAAAATACACAATTATAGTCTACCATCAACACCCCACACTTAAACCATTGCTCGTCCTTGAGCAATGAAACTACACTTTATATAGACACGACCTAATTACATAACTCTCGAAACTCATCATACCAAGAATATTTAAAATAGAACATCTTAGCCTCAATATTTGAATCCCAAGTACCACACATTATTTACATCTCATTCACTTACTCTAACCTAGAGGTCAATGACATTACTTTTCCTTCACGAATCAGGTGCCCTCACACAACAATAGAGCGTAGTTCCACACACCATAGAAACTAAGAACAATTAGGAACTTAAGATAGAAAGAATTTTCCCACTCTCATAAATAACATTCATATGCAATAAAAGATGAACTATAGGCTTACCCGTAGTGTACTACTCTACTAATTCGAGCTCATTCAGTCAAGGATCAAGTAGGACTTTATTTGGTTGTAATGTAGGCTGCGGGATGGGTAAGATACATTTAGATATAAGAGTTACTACACCTCTATAAGCACTTTAATAAACCAAGACTCCACCTTCACATCCATATATATTAACTCCCAACTTCTTCAAGCACTATTACATCAAGAGTTACCACCTATTAGTGAATAATTTTCACAACAATACAACTATGTTTTTTTTCTTTTTCAATTTAAGTTGCTCTTACTTTTTCAAAACAGTGCACTTGTCTCCATAATTCATTAGTTCCACTAAAAATCCAAACCAATCACCCCACACTTCAATTTTTTACACAGTTTATAACAATTTCAAGTGCTCATGAGAAGTAAATGGTTCAAATAGATTATCAATTCAAACAAAAAAGTAAGGCTTGTAATGTGGTTGCTAAAGAAACGGTATTACAGGCTCAACATGGTTAACTGCGATACATAGCAATTTGGTGGGTAATAGCATATAACTGGCTCAACAAAGAAATGCCTATATCTCTTTCAAGACTGAATAAAACTACTATTTAGCTTTGCAAACACACGGGGAACATTCTATACATCAAATGAAATGAACCGAATACACCAAAATATTACACACACATGGCACATAACTCACTCAAGATTGGATTATCAGCACACTCTAGTCAAAGCAGTTAAGCAAAGTTAAGAACATACAATTTAAGGTACTTCTACGAGAGTCAAAAATTGAGCATAAGTGTCACAACCAGAGCACTCACTATTCTAACATAGTCAAGTTATATTGCTTCCAATTCAAATCATAGCACAAGGTTTTCTACTCCTAACAAAACTAAAAACTAACTACACCTGATTCAAATAAAACCCCTGAAAAAGAACCGCGACACAAAGGAAAACTAAGGGGAAATTAATATACTACCTAACAAAAAAAATCTTTTTGTCTTTTTCTTTCGACTTTATCCCTCAAGAAACTTGTCGAATGATATCCATTGTCGGGAAAAATCAAAACTTTTAAATTTTTTATGGTTTTCCAAATATTTTTCTATCAAACTACTATAACTAAGCAAAAAGAAATACATATACATACAAATATCTCCTACCCCATACTTTAAGTTGTGGAATGTCCCCATGACACACAATTAAAAGGCATAAAGTAGAGAAAACTTCCCTGAATCTCTAGTCGAGGTCTGAGTCAAAGTCGGGCTATATTCTTCGTGCCCCCGAACTAGTGCACACATCCACGCGGACAACTTCTTCTCAGCCTTCTTGGGGTACACCCCACACTTGTCTTTCTCAACCACTGGGACCTTCTCTTTTGAGCTTTTCACCTTCCACTCAACACTTGCAGTTGGCTTCTCCTTTCTCACCCCTATCTCCGCATTCATCTCGAAAGTCACCATATCCTCACCCACTCTAAGCATGCATTTTCTATCATGTATGTCTAATATTGCTCTGCCCGTCGCTAAGAATGGTCTTCCTAAGATAAAGAGAACCTCTTTGTTCTCCTCCATCTTCACCATAATGAAATCTACTGTAAATACAAACTTATCTACCCGAACTAAGACATCTTCTACTATCCCCTCGGGTATTATAGTTGTTTGGTCTGCCAGCTGCAAAGATATTGGCGCAAATCTTATCTCTCCAAGCTCGTTCTCCAGCTTCCTGTAAATAGACAAAGACATTAAATTAATTGAGGCACCAGAATCACATAAAGATTTATCATAATTAAGAGTGCCTAACTAGCAAGGTATAGTAAAACTCCTCGGATCTCCACACTTTTGTGGGAGTTTGTTTTGCAAGATAGCACTGCAATGCTCTATGAGATTGACCACTGAGATTTCTTCTATCTTCATCTTCTTTGTAAGGATCTCATTCAAGAATTTGGCATAAGCTGGCATTTGTGAGAGAACTTCTATGAATGGAAAATTTACATTAACCTGTTTCAGCATATCTAGAAATCTCTCAAACTGCTTGTCTAGCTTTTCTCTATACAGATTTTGGGAAAAGGGTAGAGCAGGCATGTTCTTGCTCTCATTCCGATCTTCCTTTCTCGAAGTTTCCTCCTTCTTCTTTTTCTCAGCTCCTTCCTTGCCTTTCTTCTTCTTATCACCTTCAATTTTTAGTTTCTCCTCACTTTCTTTTTCAGGTACCACATCTTTTTGGATAGGAGTGGGATCTTTCTGCACTTTCCCGCTTCTTAAGGTCACAACATTCACTATTTGTTTGGGATTTCTCTCGGTGTTAGCTGGTAGAGTACCTGGGATTCTCTCAAACAATACAGTTTCAATTTGTCCCACTTATTTCTCCAAGTTTAAACCAGTGCCAAGTTCTTTGATAGCTGAACCATAAGCTTCTACTCTCTCATTTGTCTTGACAATGAAAGACTTCATCAGATCTTCTAGCCCAGGCTGAGTGGAATATTGAGGATGGAACGCGGCACGAGCTGATTCGCAAAACTAGGAGCTCCTTGAAATCTGGGATTGTTGTTTTATGATGCGTTTGTCGTACCTCCAGGTGATCTCCATGAAAAACCGGAGTGCTTTTGACCCATTGCATTGAAGTTAAAATTCCCGGCAACATTAACTTCCTCAATTGAGGCTTGACTGTTACACCCCATATTTTCGTACGTGAAAGTACACCATAAGTGAATTGATGAAAGCTCAGGAATGAGATATTACATCTTGCATTTTCGTACGTTAAAGTTTTGTCGTAAGTTAATCAACATAAGTTCGGGAATGAGATTATAAGCATTATGCTATTTTAAACACATGATGAGTAAATTCGTGAAGGTAAGAGGGGAAGTAAGTCAAAGAAAATGAAGTTTTGCCCAAGTTTGACATATTGGGATAAAATACGGGCCGAGCGATAATACCAGATATTTATGGACTAGTACCATACAAGGTACCATATGACCATGATAGTGAGGTGTATAAGGTATGTTAAGGCTAAGCTCTTCCTTCATTTTGGCATGATCACGTAATTACATACGTTTGATAACGAGACATAAAGAGAAATTCATATCCCGAAATTTACGTATATTTACCTAGTCTTGTAAGTTACAGTATTCTCCTTATAGGGACTTCATATCCAATTGAGTATTTCCTTTTTTCCAGTCATGAGAGCAGAGAATCTATATATGCAGTATTACAGTATTTTCATTACCATCGAGCTATAATCGATGGACAGGCCCCTATTGGGTAACCTTTGATCAGATGGTAAGTTATATACCGAGCCTACTGTGGCCGAGCACCTATAAGCGAGCCTAGTTGGCTGAGATACAGAGCCTCTTATGGCCGAGCGCCTATGAGCTAGCCTACTACGGCAGAGCAGTTATATATATACCGAGCCTTATAAGGCCGAACAACTATTTTACTTACTATATTGAGAGAGTTGAGTCAGTATCAGCAGGTAAGCATATCTTCAGATTATCATTGACTTCCAGTTGCTTTCAATTATTATATTATCAGTTCAGTTTCAGCTTTCTTTATAGTGCCTTACATACTCGGTACATTATTTCGTATTGACGTCCCTTTTCTGGGGGCGCTGTATTTCATGCGTGTAGGTTCAGACAGACAGACGGGTAGACTCTTTATTAGGTGTTTCCCAAGTTAAGCTTGATCGGTAAGCTCCATACCCTTCAGAGTTGATGGGTCTAGAGCTTTATGTACATCTTTGTATATATATATATATATATATATATATATATATATATATATATATATATATATGTTTTGAGTAGGTCGAAGCGTTGTTCCGATCACAGTATATCCATCAGTAGAGACTTGTCGACATATCCTGTCAGTTAATGCAGTATGTTGGGCTTGTAGGCCTTTTATGTACATTTTGTTGGATTGTCAGCTATAGTAGTTATGCCAGCCTTGTCGGCCCAGCTTTTTATTGATATTTGGTCAGTATTCGCAATTGTCTAACAATGTGGCCCATGGACTAAGTATTATATGTTTAGATTCCCTTAGTCGCAAGTTGGTATGCGAGGATAGGTGAGTCACCAACTGACGGTCTCGCCCCCAGGTTTGGGGTATGGCATTGACACTCATGAGTAGGGTGCCCTCTTCCACATATATCACATACTGTATGGGGCTCACTATGTATTGAAGCTAAGGTTAGCTTCCTTATTTCCTTATCCATGGCATCAAGTTGTACCTGCAAAGATGTGTTTGCATCAACTTGGTGAACACCAGTTGATCTTCGTTTTTCAACAATCTAAGAGGGCCACTGATTTGCGTCTTCAGATAACTCATTTAGAATTGTGACTATCTCCTCTAGAATCTTCTTCGTCAACAGACCTCCAGCTGCATGGGCCAATATTATTGTTACACCCTATGTTTTCGTACGTGAAAGTACGCCATAAGTAAATTGATATAAGCTCGGAAATGAGATGTTACACCCTGCATTTTCATACGTTAAAGTTTCGTCGTAAGTTAATTGACGTAAACTCGGGAATGAGATTATTTTGAAATAATTCTTAATTATGTGAGTAATTGGTTAACTATTAGATTAGTAGGGATTAACAAAGTTGATTAAGGAAAAATGTGAATATTTGGATAAGATTAAGGGCTCCCAACGTGGCAGCCCATGAGGTTGGATAAAGAACCAAGTAGTGACTCTTGGTTTAGGAAATTTAGATGGCATTTTAGGAGCTTTTTGGGCGGCTAAGTAAGCCTTGTCAAGTGGAGCCCACACCACTATAATAAGGTACCTTTCAAATTCATTCATTTATTTTGGGAAAGGCATCATACGGATCTACTATGGCACTATTTACATCCATATCTCATTTTTGGGTCCAAAGATGCTATTAAGAAGGCCTTTCTAAATTCACAAAGTGAAAAGGCTTATGACTTTGTGAAATTACAACAAAGATACGGATGAAGCTACAACAATACGAATGAAAATTATGACAAAGTGCGGATGAAGCTACAACAAAAATCCATGCGGGATTATGTTATGTAATAGCAACGTGACTTGCAAATTCTAAGGGAGTATGGTACAATTTTTCTCAAGAATATCATACGGATTTTTTCCTACTCTGATCTTGCCGTTATGTGTTTTATCGCGATTGATGTGTGTTAGAGGGATTGTCAAGAGAATCGGCTCTGGTATGTTAAGGCCATCCCTTCTTTCTTTTGGCATGATCCATACGATACAAATGAAACGAGCAAATGCACAACTTCCATAAATGACTCTATTCATAGAAATGCTAGTTATGCCTATGTTCTTGATTCCCCATGTGTCCTATTATTCTATCATCTATTCATGGGTCTCAGAAAATACGTAAGTTGATAAAGTTTACTTTATGACATTAATCAAAGGCATAATGGTCTTATGACATTCCGAAATCTTTTATTGGCGTACTTCTCATGCATTGCATTCATTTATACATGTAAATTGACCCATAACCAGATGGCATTATATACGCATATATATGTATATGGGATATGGGAAAAGGTTACGGCATTATATATGTACCACCACCTGATCAACTGGTATACGTTGATGATTTGCCTACAGTGGCCGAGATGATATGATGAGATGCCCTCAGAGGCTTGATGATGCTATGAATGCATATACCTATGCATGGTATGAATTTTATACACATATGCATGACATTATAAGTATTAAATAATTCACAGATCTATTCAGACTTACATGTCAAGGTTTTTACTCCATGTTTCTCTCATGTCTATTATTTACTGATTTTCATTCCTTAAATACTCGGTACATTATTTGTACTGACGTCTATTTTGCCTGGGGATGCTGCGTTTCATGCCCGCAGGTCCCGATAGACAGGTTGAGAGTCCTCCAAGAAGGCTATCAACTCAGCGGAAGGTGTTGGTGCGCTCCATTTGCTCTGGATTTTCTTATTTGGTCAGTATAATTAGTACATATATTGATTGGTATAGCGGGACCTGTCCCGACCTTTATGATACTATGTACTCTTAGTGGCTTATAGACAGATGTCATGTATATGAAAGACTGTATGGCCTTGTCGGCCTATGTTTTGAGTATATAAAGGATTATGTCGGGCTTATAGGCCCGTATGTCATATGTACAAGTTGTATTACATATTAGTTTGTCATACGACAAGTGTTCCCTCATGTTTCATTCTAGTTATTTCACGACAATCTTTTGGACCATTTACCTATAATAGTAAGATACGAAAACATACGTTACGTTGGCACTCGGTTGAGTAAGGTACCGGGTGCCCGTCGCGGTCCATCGATTTGGGTCGTGATAAAAGTGGTATCAGAGAAGTTCTATCCTAGGGAGTCTACAAACAATGTCTAGTAGAGTCTTGTTTATGGGTGTGTTGTGCACCACACTTATAAGCAGGAGGCTACATGGCATTTAGGGCTGTCACTCTTTCTTCTTACTCTAGATCGCGTGGTAGAGCTCAGTTGTAAGAACTTAATATCCTAAACTCTATGTTATTCATAATACGACGATGCCTACATCTAGAAAGCCGGTTGGTAAGGGATTGAATGTGGCTATGGAAGAGTTAAGTTAGAGGAACTCGATTTTGCGTGATGCTCATGATGAGTAAATATGAGGTCTTCAGCATATAATGTGTGTACTAAGACGTGTAAGTCTCTTGATAAGGATCCTTAAGGAAAGAATATCTATCTACCCCTATGGTGAAAGGCAATGAGAGATTCAGAAGCTAGATACCAGTTTCAAAAAGTAAAAGAAGCAAGGTGAAGAAGGGTACGAAATGCCAGTTAATGAAGATTATCAGTATTTACAATTCAAGCAGAGAAATATAAGCATTTTGAGTTACCTAAAACAGTGATATATGTATGTACAATTGGCTACACCCATCTCAGTTATGCCATATGGGAGGTAACAAATATGGTTTGAGAAAAGGACGGGATATCAGGATCCGGTTGGGGTTAGAGTAACCCAAAATGGTGAATGAATTGTTTGAGTTAGTTAACATTTCTGAAGGATATTGCAAATGTTCTAATAGATCTCCTTGTGAGACACCCAGATGGCGCACTCTAGAATAGTACAACTAGATATGAATACTAGAATGTTCAAAGATAGGCACTGGAATACTGAAGGGATAAATATTACCTTAGTACGGATCCCGTCCCTAGTAGAGAGAGAATGTTAGGCAACCCGAAGAGCCAGTGGATGGAGCAAGGGGAGCTAAAAGTAAAAGAATGTCTTGTTGAAGTTTTCAGAATAAAGTGGTAGACAGAAATGTTAGCAGGGAAATAAGAAGTGGATTAATGAAGCATTATGAGTAAGATGTGATACATGGATGACAACGGGAGAAACAAAATGACAGTATTACAGAGTCTATAGTCAAGTGAAGGAAAAGACGAGAGGTGACATGCCTTGAGACAACAAATGAGTATAGGCCATAAAGTCATACCCTCATTTTGAGAAATAAGTTCGTGACTCTAACGTGATTACCAGAAGGAAAAGTTCGACCCAGAGTAATACAAATCAGTATGGGCTGGTGAACAAGATAAACTAAACACGAATTAGGGATTGAGTGATTTGATAATAGTCGGCATCATGGGATATTCAGAGATCGCGTTCCGGCAATAATAGAATGGATGACAGAAGAACAACCTTTAAAGGTCATTCAGGAAGACGCTTCCCTAAAGAAAGCAATGTGAGCAAAGTTAAGCTTAAGGGACTATGTGTGCCAGTTATACTAGGTGTCACCCTCATGAGTAAGGAATTTTGTTATCCTTGATACAGAAGGATTACCGCAAGGTGAGTAAGGGTTATCGATGATGCGAAAAGACGCCAAAGATGAAGAGGTAAAACATCTATACGTAGATCATCATAGAACTAAATCTTAGTACTCCACTAAAGGGGGAATATGGAGTGATGTGGCATTTAGTCAGAGTTAAGTGGTTCTAGTAACTATGGAATGGTAAATGAAGAATGCGATAAAAATGAGAAAAGGGACGAGATTGCACTTATTGAAATTCTACAGATATGCTACGATTCTAGAACATTATGCAAATACGACGTCAAAGAGAGGAAGTAAGGGTTCATGCCCGGGATGTTATTGATAAATAAGGAGCCAATGCGAGAGGTAAGTTAAGACAAAGGAAATAACCCAAGAAAAATTTTACGAAATCTTAATATGAGAAAGGGACAATGAGTAGTTAGTAGTTGATTCAGGAATAGCCTAGTTATGGCACAAGAGTTTACAGACAAATCAACAGATCGTGCGAGATAAACATAGTGAACCCCAACACGGTGAATTCAGTCTCGCAGATACGACATCGTGATCCTTGACAAATATTCAGATTGGAGTTGGGGTAGTTAAAGGTACCATATAAGTGTTATAGAAGTAAAAGAGAATGCCACTGGGAAGATAGTCAAAATATTAGTTCAGAAGAAACCCTACAAGCACAAGGGCATGCAAATAAGTAACTACGAAAAATTATAGGCGAGGAAGGACATCTAAAATTCCATCGAGTATACAATGTAATAAGCTCACAGATTTACAAGAGTCAGAAGGTCCTCCCTAAGTACTACGATGAAAGACTGGCTAAAGAAATAAGGAAGAAGGCTTCAACCTAAACATAGTAACTTGAAGAAGAAATGGTCTTGTAACAACAGTCTCACAACAACATTGTATGCACTCCATAAGAAAGTAGCACCTACCATGGCTAATGAACGGAAAGTAAAATCAAAAGTAATATTCGAGATCATATGAGTTGCATGAAGATTCCGGTATACTTGGGAACTAAGATAAGCTAAGTATGCACGCAACAAGGGGCAGAAAGACCAGAAAAAGTAATAGCTTACGTTTAACGAAAGCTGAGAAGGAATGAAAGGAATTATTCGATCAATGATCTAGAGTTAGTTACGTTATGAACGACTTAAGATTTCAGAGTATTACCCATGCAGCATATATTTTGACAATCACGCAGCCGTAGAAAACTCTGGTATAAGTTAAAAGAAAGAATTGAGTCCAGTTCATAGACAAGGGATTGAATTATTAGAAGATTGTATCATGGATATTCCCTAGCGTCCACGGAAGGCTAAAGTAATAACTAATACCATGAGCTGTAGATTGGAAGATAGCTTAAGCCTACATAAAGGCTGATCAGAGGGAAGAGAAAACTAAAGAGTTACATTAACTAAGTAAATCAGGAGTCTAATTATTGGACCCAAAAAAATATAGACATCATGATTGAGAACATTGAAGAATCACTTTTAATATCAGATGTACAAGAGAGATAGTACAACAACCATATTCTATAATGGCCCTATGTTAGAGCCAGTTAGTAAAGTGCCAGCCTCATAAGAAGTCAGTATGAAGCTCCCATCGGATCGTGTATGCACTAGAGGTGCAAGTATTATAATAGAACTTCAAGTCGTGGGTGTGAATTATACATATGTGGAAGAGAGGTCATGAAAGAATTAGAAGATGTGATGCGAGATTCTAAGGTAAGTAAGGTAAATATGAACAACGTATGAGATTCTCAAGTGTAGAAGGTTGTGAATAATCCATATTTCAGATAGAGGGCTAGAAAGCACTGAGATTCAGTATCCACGAATGATAGCTGCATCGTCAGTGGCATGTCTTCCATCCTATGGTTTTTAGGTATCAAGAAGCCTAATTAAGAGACTAAAGAAGAGTTATAGACGATATGATGTCTCGCTTGATGTTCCAGGATGACATAAGGAAATCTATGGTGAAAGCAAGTTGAAGGAAGGTTGCAAATAATATAAATAGATATGTATAGGTCGCAAGCTAAAGTATGGTAAAGCGACAAGGTTTTAGGAAGACATGAGTAAGGACAAGGAAAGGCAAGTGAGAAGGTGACGAGAATTGATAAGTCCTCGGGATTAATCCCATGAAAACAAGAGAGCTAATGGTTTATCTAAGTTATAGAAAGCTCAGTATAGCCTGAATGGACTTAAAGGAGTCTAAGACTAATAGCATTTAGAAGAGATGGAATGCTGCCCTGGTAGTAGAATAAGGGTGTAATTGTGATAGATAAAGGATGACGTTTGAACCTTTGATTGAGTAATGATTTGAAGAAAAAAAAGAAAGGGGAATTTCATGAATTGTACAGGAATAAAATACCCACGTTAGGTGAATCACATTGGGATGCTATGAAACACGGTTATGGAACTATGGTATCGCCCCCAAGTGGATCAGGAAAATCACTTCAAATGTTCCTCGGTACAACGTGAGCCCTAGTGATTACGCAAGAGGTTTCAAGTTATCAGTGGTAGATTGTAGATCAACATAGAGGTGAATCAACAATGGATGGATAAAAGTTACAAAGAATGAGATGAGATTAGGCCGTCATTCTTAAGATGAACAGTAATGAGGAAGAATTAAAGGACTACATATAGGATAAACAATGAGAGTAACCTGGAGTTTGGTAGCAGACCTCAGTAACAATAAATGGAAGTAAGAGTTATGGGATAGTATGGCCTACTTAGATGTAGTAAAGCTAATGACGCCCAGAGGGACAACTTGTCATATTTCTATATATGTTCACAAATTGAGGCCTAGAGATTGGCTAATAACTGGAGGGAAGAGTCGCATAGGCGCACACACAAGGAAAAAGTCGTACAGGTTGCATGATAGAAGGTAGCAAAAGTTACAAGATTGGAAAGATTCCGACCACAAGTCGTGGTGTGAGAAAGAGGCCTAAAGGGGGGGAAAGCCCTGGCCTTTGGATTTATTCACAGAACAGTTTCCTAGATGGAAAGGAGAGTACTAAAGTATTCACAAGAGCTATAGGTTATGATAATGATAAGTGCATCAGTCAACATTCGAGGACGAATGTTCCAAAGGGGGGAATGGTGTTACACCCTATATTTTCGTACGTGAAAGTGCACCATAAGTAAGTTGATATAAGCTCGGAAATGAGATGTTACATCCCGCATTTTCATACATTAAAGTTTCGCCATTAGTTAATCGACGTAAACTCGGAAATGAGATTATTTTGAGATAATTCTTTATTATGTGAGTAATTAGTTAATTATTAGATTAGTGGGGGATTAAGAAAGATGATTAAGGAAAAGGGGTGAATATTTGGATAAGAGTAAGGGCTCCCAACGTGGCAGCCCATGAGGTTGGATAAAGAACCAAGTAGTGACTCTTGGTTTAGGAAATTTAGGTGGCATTTTAGGTGCTTTTTGGGTGGCTAAGTAAGCCTTGTCAAGTGGAGACCACAACACTATAATAAGGGACCTTTCAAATTCATTCATTCATTTTGGTAAAGGCATCATACGGGTCTGCTATGGCACTATTTACATCTATATCTCATATTTGGGTCGAAAGATGCTATTAAGAAGGCCTTTCTAAATTCACAAAGTGAAAAGGCTTATGACTTTGTGAAATTACAACAAAGATATAGATGACGCTACAATAATGCGGATGAAGATTAAGACAAAGTGCGGATGAAGCTACAATAAAAAAATAGCAACGTGACTTGCAAATTCTAAGAATATCATATGGATTTTTTCCTACTCCGATATTGCCGTTACGTGTTTTATCGCGATTGATGTGTGTTAGAGGTATTGTGAAGAGAATCGTCTCAGGTATGTTAAGGATATCCCTTCTTTCTTTTGGCATGATCCATACGATACAAACGAAATGAGCAAATGCACAACTTCCATAAATGACTCTATTTATAGAAATGCTAGAGATGTCTATGTTCTTGATTCCCCATGTGTCGTATTATTCTATCATCTATTCATGGGTCTCAGAAAATACGTAAGTTGATAAAGTTTACTTTATGACATTAATCAAAGGCATATTGGTCTTATGACATTCCGAAAAATTTATCATGCATTGCATTCATTTATACATGTACATTGACCCATGACCAAATGGCGTTATATATGTGTATATATGTATATGGGATATGGGAAAAGCTTACTGTGTTATATACGCACCACCACCTGATCAACTGGTATACATTGATGATTTGCCCACAGTGGCTGAGATGATATGATGGGATGTCCTCATAGGCTTGATGATGTTATGAACGCATATACCTATGCATGGTATGATATTTATACGCATATGCATGATATTATAAGTATTAAATGATTCACACCGCTATTCAGACTTACATGTCGAGTCGTTTACTCCATGTTTCTCTCATGTTTATTATTTACTGATTCTCACTCCTTATATACTCGGTACATTATTTGTACTGACGTCCCTTTTGCTTGGGGACACTGCGTTTTATGCCCGCAGGTCCCGATAGACAAGTTGAGAGTCCTCCAAGTAGGCTATCTGCTCAGCGAAAGGTGTTGGTTCGCTCCATTTGCTCTGGAGTTGATTATTTGATCAGTATGATTAGTACATGTATTGATTGGTATAGCAGGCCCTGTCCCGACCTTTATGAAAGACTGTATGGCCTTGTCGGCCTATGTTTTGAGTATATAAAGGACCATGCCGGCCTTATAGGCCCATACGTCATATGTATAAGTTGTATTACATGTTGGGTCATCCTACGACGAGTGGTACCTCATGTTTCATTCTAGTTATTTCACGACAATCTTTTGACCCATTTACCTATAATAGTAAGATACGAAAATATACGTTACGTTGGTAATCGGTTGAGTAAGGTACTGGGTTCCCGTCATGGTCCATCAGTTTGGGTTGTGACAGTTCTGCAAGTGGCTAGTGTAAATTCATCCCAAAAGTCCTTGAGTTGCATCCAGAGTTCAATTCCGCTATGTTGACACTTTTACACTATCTCCTTAAACCTCTCCCAAGATTCAAACACAGTTTCAGTCTCGTTCTGGCCGAAGTTATGAATTTATCTTCTAAACTTGCTAGTCTTAGCTGATGAGAAATATTTGTCAAGAAATTTTCTGGTCATCTCATCTCGTGTTCTAATCAATCCATTAGGCAAGCTTCGAAGCCAGTGCTTTGCATCGTCTTTGAGTGTGAAAGGGAGTGCCCTTAAGTAAACTACATCTTGTGACATACCGTTGTATTGAAAGGTATTCATAATCTCCTCGAAATCCATCATATGATTGTTTGGATCTTTATTCATCTTTCCTCTAAAGACACAATTGTTTTGAAGAGTTTGAAGCAACCCTTGCTTTAACTCAAATTGTTAGCTGCAACTGGAGGTGGTCTCACACTTGATAAGCCTTGGTTGTAGACCGGTCTAGCATAATCACCCAATGGTCTCCCAGCACCGGGAGCTATATTTCCAAATTGGTCTGCACCCAAAGTTAGATTCTGAGCAATTCTCCGAGGCCTCTCTTCTTTATTGACAATTTGTGCATTTCGAAGAGCTGTATCCTCAACATCTCGTGCAACTTTTCTCTTTGCTGGGCTGCCTCTCTTGCAGCCAAATCAACATTATCCTCATCTCCCTCCATAACTTCCTTGGTTGAGGATTGCCCAACCTTCTCTGTATTCTCGGGGAGATTTCTTTTCTTCCTCAACTGTCGTAGTTGTTTCTCGATTTCTGGTTCTTGTGGGAGCACCTCCTTCTCAGAGGATCGAGTCATGCACTAATCTAACCTGTAGCCTGCACACAATCAAGTAACACCAAATGTAAAAAGAGAAAAATAAAAATTCCTGAATTAGCACTACAAACTATTTCAAACACTATTAATTGCCAATCCCCGACAACGACGCCAACAATTGACGAGCGCAAAACTGGTGTATAAAACTTAGGCTCGCTAGTCAAATATAGTATAGAAAAATATCGTATCCATAGGGATTGGATTTAAACAATATTTTCGTAGCTTCCAAGACGATCGACAATTAGATTTGTGTGATTTAAAACTAAAATTTATTAAAAGTCTAAACTACTGACTAATGACAATCACAACAATGAATAAGGAAGATATCCATGGGAGAAAATAGAGATTTTTGGATAGGTGCAAGATAAACGTCTGGGATTTAACTCTAGTTAATTCACTTCTAATGTTCAAATGACTCTCTCTAATTCACTTAATTAGTAGTTCAACCGTTTAGTAGAAACTCCTCTCTCGATTAAGTTTCAACCTCACAATATGAACCAATTTAAGCTCAGTGAAGATATGCGAGAGTTCGTAGTGGATTGGTCTTTAGGATAGCCTCTCTCGATTATCCTCCTTAGGTTTTAGATGTGTCCGAATTCCCAAAATACCACTTTTCCATGAATATATACCAAGTAGGGTCAGGCCCAAATGAACACACCTTCTCCTACGCGAAATAGGACTCATTCCGGAGTTCAACGTGCGCGGCCGCGCACCTGGGTGTGTGCTTGCGCATATGGCCGCACACTTTTGATGGTCTTCTGCCTCACATGTGCGCCTAGTGCGCGCTCGCGCACTTGGGTGATGTCCTGCTCGAATTTGCATTTCTCTCATTAAGTGCACTAGTGTCCGTTTATCCCCGAACTCGATCCCAACTTAATCCTTGGGCTTTTACTCAGACTTCAAAGCTCCAAAATAGCATGAATTCATGCCACAACATCTACATTGCTTGGAATCACTCTTACAAGGCATAAAACACATAATTAGTGCAAAACACTAGCGATTAAGGCTCAAACTCAATTAAAGTGCAGGAAATTAGAGTGCGATAAGCAATTAAAACACGCAATTATAGCCTACCATTATACGATCATAAAGAGAAGACTGAGCAATCACATAAGCCAAAACTCGGCTCGGCTCGAAAACATCCAATCTAATAAACTGGTTGGCCAAGGCCTGAACATCCTAGGCTAAAGGCCTCTCTGCTACTGGTAGACATGCTAAACTGTCCAAACTCGCCACCTTGCGGCTCAAAGCATCGGCAACCACATTGGCTTTCCCTGGATGATAGAGAATGGTGATGTCATAATACTTAAGCAACTCCAACCATCTCCGATGCTGCAAGTTAAGATCATTCTGTTTAAACAGATGTTGTAGACTTCGGTGATCTGTGAAAACCTCACAAGGAACACCATACAAATAGTGCCGCCAGATCGTCAAGGCATGAACAATAGCTGCTAACTCGAGGTCGTGGACGAGATAATTGTTTTCATGCACCTTCAACTACCCAGACACGTGGGCAATCACCCTGTCGTCTTGCATGAACACCGCAACGAGACCAATGCGTGATGCATCACAATACACCATATAGGACCCCGATTCAGTAGCCAACAATAACACTGGGGCTGTAGTCAAAGCAGTCTTGAGCTTTTGAAATCTCTCTTCACAATCCTCGGTCCACCTGAACGGAGCACCCTTCTGGGTCAATCTGGTCATAGGTGCAGCAATAAATGCGAAACCCTATACAAATCGATGGTAGTACCCCACCAAACCAAGAAAACTCCGGATCTCCATAGCTGAGGCTGGTCAAGGTCAACTCTGCACTGCTTCAATCTTCTCCGGGTCTACCTTGATCCCCTCACTCGATAATACATGACCCAAAAAATGCCACTGAATCTAGCTAGAATTCACAGTTTGAAAATTTTGCATATAACTTCTTCTCTCTCAATGTCTAAAGCATAGTCCTTAAGTGCTTCTCATGATCCTCCCGACTTCAGGAGCACACCAGAATGCCATCAATAAACACAATGACGAAGGAGTCAAGATATGGCTGAAATATACTATTCATGAAGTGCATGAATATTGCTGGGGCATTTATCAGCCCAAAAGATATCACAAGAAACTCGTAATGACCATACCCAGTCCAGAAAGCAGTTTTCGGGATATGTGGCTCCGGATCTTCAATTGATGATAGCATGAACGCAAGTCGATGTTAGAGAACACTCTGGCACTCTGAAGGTGTTCAAATAGATAATCAATACGTGGCAATGGATACTTGTTCTTCACTGTAACCTTGTTCAACAGGCGATAATCAGTACACATTCGCATAGAACCATCTTTCTTCTTCACAAACAAGATAGGAGCACCCCAAGGTGACACACTGGGCCGAATGAAACCCTTATCGAGAAACTCTTCAAATGTTCCTTTAATTCTTTCAAATCTATTGAGGCTATCCGATAAGGTGGAATAGAAATGGACTGAGTGCCCGGTAACAAATCAATGCCAAAGTCAATATCCCTGTCAGGCGGCATGCCTGGAAGATCCGTTGGGAATATGTTTGAAAACTCCCTCACTACCAAGATTGACTCGACGGTAGGAGTATCGACACTAACAGCTCTCACATAGGCCAGATACGCATCACACCCCTTTTTAACCATTCATTGAGCTTTAAGAAATAAGACAACCCTGATAGGAACACGATCCAAGGTACCTCTCTACTCTAGCCGCGGTAGACCTGGCATAGCCAACGTCACTATCTTGGAATGACAATCAAGGATAGAGTGATAGGGTGACAACCAGTCCATGCCAAAAATAACATAGAAATCCACTATACTGAGTAATAATAAATTAGCTCTGGTCTCAAACTCACTAAGAACATTCAAACACGACCAATACACACGGTCAACAATAATAGAATAACCCACGGGCGTAGATACAAAAACAGGTGAACTTAGAGAATCACGGGATACACTCAAATACGGGGCATCTCTATGATAGACCGGAATAAGTGGAGCCTAAATCAAATAAGACTAATGCATCTCTATGATAGACCGGAAAAATACCTGTGATAATAGAATCAAATACAACTGCCTATATCCTAGCAGGAAGGGCATAATATCTGGCATGACCTCCCCCTTAGGGTGACCTCTACCTGACCGACCTCCATCTCTAGCTAGCTGTGCAGGTTGGGTTGGTAGCTGGTGCTGTAACCATAGCCCGAGGACCTGGTAGAGCATGTGGCGCCTGAGAAATATGTTGAGGTGTACCCCTCCTAAATATGGGGTAATCCCTCACCACATGGCGAGTCCCGCCATACTCAAAACAAGCTCTCGGAGAATGTAGCTGATGCGACTGGCTCGGGCCTGATCGACTGGACTAACCACTGAAAGCACCCTGTACAAGGGGCACACTAGACACTGGCGGTGCATAATAAGGATCATGGGGCCTAGTAGTGTCCGGAGCATCGCTGGAGGCTGGAAGTGCTGAATGAATATGGTGACCCATATAACGCCTGCCCTAATGAGCTGCCGCTGGGGCACGAGTACCACTGTAAGTGCCAGACTCTCGAGACTTCTTGGCCTCACTATCCTCTATATCCCGAGTCAGCATACCCTCTAAACTCCTTGCAATATCCACTACCTGTTGATATGCAATATCCATCTCCAACTCTCGGTCCATGATCAATATGATACTAGGTTGAGCCCCTCAATAAACCGACGAACCCGCTCTCAATTAGTAGAAACAAAGGCTGGTGTATGCCTGGCCAAATCACTGAATCGATGCATACTTTGACACAATCATAGAACCATAGCGAAACCTCTCAAACCTTGCACGCCATGAATCTTTGAGACTCTAGGGAACATACTCCCTCAACAACATATCTGAGAACTGAGTCTAAGTGAGTGAAGTTGCCTCAACCGGACTATCTAACTCGTATGCCTGCCACCACTGATAGGCTGCTCCTCTAAGCTGGAATGTAGTGAAAGAAACCCTACTAGTCTTTGCAGCACCCATAGCACGGAGGATACAGTGGCACTCCTCAAGAAAACCTTGGGTGTCCTCTGACGCCAAGCCACTGAAAGTAGGAGGGTCGTACTCTTGTTCCTCTAGAGCCTGAGTTGCTCCGCCTTAGAAGCTGCTGTCCTAACCTCAGGCTGAACTGGAGCTATCGGCTGCATCGTTATGATCTATGGAACCTAGTCGAATTGAACCCACTGCTCTAGGGTATCGGCGACATGTGTCTGTGCTCCCCCCCTGCCTGAGATGTGGCAGAAGCAAGTGGTATCAATCCTGCCTGAGCCAAGGTGCTGAACATGCTCTGGAACTGGGCTAGAGTCTCCTGGAGGGCTGGTGCAGTAACAAGCGTCTCAGGTGCCTGCCCTCCAACTAGTGCTACTAGTGGATCCTTTGTAGCAGCTCGTGCGGGTGCTCTGGCTGCACCACGTGGACGTCCTCGGCCTCTCGCAGCTCTAGCAGGGGGCGCGGGTGTATGATCATCTGATCTAGCTGTACGTGTCCTCACCATTTATGAGAGAGCAGTAAGACAGAATTTTAGAATCCTAATCAAAATCTAGCACGATAAGGAATCAAAGAAGTGAAGCTTTTCCTAAAAGTTCCATAACCTCCCGAAGATAAGTACAGACGTCTTCGTACTAATCCGTGAGAATCTACTAAACCTGCTTGTGACTCATAACACCTACGAACCTAGTGCTCTGATACCAACTTGTCACGACCCCATATCACCCTCCGTAGGATGTCGTGATGGCACCTAGTCTCTAAGACTAGGTAAACCTAACAAATTTGTGGAATGACATACAATAGAACTGAAGCCCAATTCTCAACACATGAAATAAAAATAAAACTGCAAATCAAAAATTACAACTCTCCAAACCCGGAAGAAATAAGTCACAAGCTTTTAAAAGAAAGTAGTAGGCGTCTCTATACATCACAGTCTAAAGAGAATATGGGAAACACCACAATAAGGATAGAGGGGGACTCCGAGGTCTGCGGTCGCTGGCAGATATACCTTAAAGTCTCCACGTACAGTCCAGCTCACTATTATCTAGCCTGGTAGAAAGAATCTGGATCTGGACAAAAAGATGTGCAGAGTGTAGTATGAGTACTCCACAACGATACCCAGTAAGTGCCAAGCCTAACCTTGGTAGAGTAGCGACGAGGTCAAGTCAGGGCCCTATTGGTTTAAAAGAAAAGTAAGGCAGAAGATATAATAATATTTGAAATGACTAAAAATTTAAACAATGAGAAACTTCAGAAAATAACAGCTCAGCAATTTTAGGTAAACAAGAAGGGTGCTCCCGAGGTACTGCCTCATAGTCCCAAATGTAAATATGCACGACAGGGGCGATCTCCCGAGGTATTGCCTCGTAGTCCCAAATGTAAATATGCACGACAGGGGGGATCTCATAAGGTACTGCCTCATAGTCCCAAAGTAAATATGCAAGACATGGGGGATCTCCCGAGGTACCACCTCGTAGTCCCAAAGTAAATATGCAAGACAGGGGGATCTCCCGAGTAAATGCCTCGTAGTCCTAAAATAAATATGCAGTACAAGGGGATCTCCCGAGGAACCGCCTCGTAGTCACAAAGTAAATATGCAGCAGATAACTGAAGGAACAACGAATTTACATCAAGAAATCTTACAGTTAAAGATTTAATTCAAATCAAGGGAAGCAGGTAATTCAACTAAGCATGTTGCACAAATTTTAAGTAAAGGTTGAGGCACATAGACATGCGATACCAGGCAAAACATGATCAATACATATGCTAAGTCAACTCAGTTAAGGAATTTGAAAGAAGACAACTCAACAATAATCGAAATTTCCACAATTAGCCCGTGTACGCACTCGCCACCTCGCGTACACGGTGCTCACATAACACAAATTGTTACAACAGTACCAAAACCTAAGGGGTTTTTCCTCACACAAGGTTAGACAAGTCACTTACCTCAAATCTCGCTCAATCAATCGATAAAAATGCCCTGCTCTCGATTTTCCGACTCTGAATGGCCCAACACTAGCGCAAAGAAATTACATAACATGAATACAACTGCAAGAAACTTATTTAATTAATAAATTCATGACTTTAGCAGGGAATCGAAAAATTACCCCAAAACGTCGACCCGTGCCCACGTCTCAAAATCGGGTAAAAGTCACAAAATACGAACATATATTCGATATCGAGTTCACCCATACCAAAATTACCAAAATCCAACACCCAGTCGCCACTCAAATCCCCAAATTTATCTCTCCAAATCCCTAGCCTTCAACTCCCAAATTCCACCTTAAACACACATAATATAGGTGGGAAAATCAATGGGATTAACAAGGTTATTGATAAGAAATAAGTACAAGAGACGTAACTCAAGAAATCCCTCGAAAATACTCTCAACAATTGCCAAGACCCGAGCTCAAAATGTTTAAAATGAGAAAAAATCGCGAACCCTTGCTTTTAAGTGTTCTGCCAGCATTTTCGCTTTTGCGAAAACTTAGCCGCATCTGCGGTGTCGCAGAAGCGACAACATACCCGCATCTGCAGTTCACACGCTCATGCGGTCAACTCTACCACATCTGTGGAACTTTCGCTTCTGCGCGCAAATTGCCGCATCTGCGGATGCGCTTCTACAGTCCCTCATCCGCTTCCGCGGAAGCCTTGGCCACCCCAGCACCCTCGCTCACTCCGCTTCTGCAGTCTTCATGTCGGATATGCGACCTCTAGCCATCCTCCTCTCCCTCGCATCTACAGCTCAAAGCTCGCTTATGCGAGACTGCACCTGCGGCCAACCCCACCGCAGGTGTGAAGACACCAGAACCAACCCAACATAAAAAATCCTCTAAGTCAAAAAGTGATCCATTAACCATACGAAATCCACCCGATGCCCCTGGGACCTCAACAAAACTTACCAACAAGTCTTAAAATGTCATAAGGATTTAGTCGAGCCTTTGCATCACATCAAACAATGCTAAAAACACGAATTGCACATCGATTCAAGCTTATTGAACTTTAAAACTTCAAACTTTTACCTCCGACACCAAAACCTATGAAATCAAGTCCGATTAACCTCACATTTTGCACACAAGTCATAATTTATATTGGGGACATACTTCAATTTTCAGAATCGGAATCTGAACCCGATATCTAAAAGTCCACTCCTGGTCAAACGTTCCAAAAATTATCCAATTTTCCAACTTTCGCCAATTGACGCTAAAATGACCTACGGACCTCCAATTCAACATCCGAACATGCTACAAATACCAAAATCACCCTATAGAGCTATTGGAATTGTCCAAACTCCATTCCGTAGTATTCTTCACACAGTTCAAATTATGGTCGATTCCTACAACTTAAACCTCCATTTTAGGGACTATGTGTCCCATAACACTCCAAAACCAAAAACAAATTCTCCTAGCAAGTCACATAACTGCAATATGAAATAGAAAGAGCAGTAAATGGGGGTTCGGGGCTACTACTGTCAAAACGACCGGCTGGGCCGTTACAAAATTATGTAATGGTAGCTTAAAGCTAAGTGGGGGAGCCCACAGCTTATGATTGGATCGCGTGATTATTTGCTTGTGTGGTTTCTATTTATCGGTGCATTGGTGGATTCTTTATGAATAATAAAATAAAACATCAGGGGTAATTCGATCGAAGAACTTGATGAATGTATGCTATATTTCGCCTTATCGATTCATGTGCAGATTTTGGGAAGATTCAAGAGTTTATGCTTCTTGTGGATATGATTCATCCGGTTGCTTCTTTGGGAGTGTTCGTGTGCTAATAAAGCATTAGAGTTTGATAATATTTAGGACCAGGTCAGAGTGGGTGACTCTTAACAACAGTTCTAGTGGGTTCAATAATTAAAGTGTAGTGTTTAAGTAGTTCGGGTCCGTTGTGTGGTTAAGGATCGAATTTTTGCAGTGGATTATGGAAGGGACTTGGAGTTCTCTATATTATCATCGGGTCCACGGTACAGTATTGGATAACTGAGAGGAAAAAACTTCGAATTCATATAGGATCTTTCATAATGGGTGTACCAGTTAGAGGTGTTATTATGCGTATAAGGAGGGTATGTGATGTATCATGGGTATCGAAATGATGTGATCTCATGAATTAGGTCACTCGGGATGAGTGTTTTTGGGTTATGTTATGTTTTGAATGGAGCTATTATTATTTCTAAAGCAAGTCAAGAGTAAATTGGAAGAAGTTGGGTCGGTTAGTAATGGTTGAATTAGTATGATTGTGGCAATGATCAGTTCCTTCGGCGTGTTAAGTTATACATGTGGTTTGTGGTTGTATGTGCGGGCTTGACATCCACCATAATTTGATTGTTTTGGGGGGTATTTTATTCAAATGGCCTTGTTGTGTAAATGGATTCCGGAAGAGTTATGGATGTTTAGACCACGACTTGAGGTTTGTATTTTCTGCGGTTATGGGAATTCAGTTGCGTGTTGCAATGGTTCTTCTGAAATGAGTTAAGTGAAAGGTTTCTAGCCAATAAAGTGTTTATTCTACTAGCAGTTCAGGGGTCATGATGAATTCTTGTACTTTCGCGTAGCGGCATGATAGGTGTAGTGAGCGGCATGAGAATTCAAAGTTGAGGATCAAGGTTGAGGTTCGGTGTTGATAAAAATGTCACGAGCTTGGATGAGCATGGAAGAATTCAGATGTTCAGAGTAAGCTGGCATTTTCTTTAGTGTCACTTGAGAACGGTGTCCTGTGTAAGAGGCTTTGTGTATCGATTTGTGGATTCTTGATTTTCTTTATAAAATTAGTACGATTGGTGGTATATAGGTGTAGACGTTGCTACCTGGTGCGGAAGGTCGTGGTAGTATATCCCACGGGGAAATTTGTATAAGTGTGACATGTTAGTCACTAGATTGTTAAGGATTGAAACCAAGTATGGAGATTCTGGTACTATCTCTAATGTGAGAGTTTATGCTTGAAAGGAGCTCTAGTCATTTGGTTGGGGACTGTGGGAGTTTGGTCCGAAGTGGACAGTTGTTCGTGTGTGTCATGAATAGGGCCATTGTGGATCCTTGGAAGGTTGTTGGCCCAATATGGTATGATTAGAATCGGGTTGAGGTCCATTGGTGGGTCTAATATAAATGTGTGTTCTCTGTCAGGTAGGATGTGTTCATTCAGCATATCATTGCTTACGTAGGAGTCTTCAGGCGTTGGATGTTATTCTCATCATCAGCTATTCCATGTAATATTATATTGTGCCATGTGGGTTGTGAGACAACTTGATTATTTGCACATGTGTTATGATCCTGTGTAGCTGTAGTGTTATATGAGCAAGATGGGTCTCGAGGTATATATCATTTATTACACCTTAGTCGTGCTTGGGTTTTTGTAGTGTGTGGCACCATCCGTCTCCCCAGGGTTGTATTATGCAATTACCGTGCTTGTGGTCGATATTCGAGCATTTTGTAAGTATATAAGCATTACGGCTTGATAGGTGTTTCCTTATTGATTGTTGTGTGGATCGGGTGAAACGCTGGCACATACATATTATTTGGATTGGGTGGCACGTCGCCACAGGTATATTGTTTGGATTGGGTGGCACGCCATCACGGGTGTATTGTTTGCATTGAGTGGCACGCCGCCATGGGTATGTTGTGTGGGTCGGGTTACGCGCCGTAACAATGTCATATTCGGATCGGGTTGCACACTGAAACAATGTTATGTTTGGATCGGGTAGCACACCGCAACAGTGTCATAGTTAGATCGATTTGCATGCCGCAACAGTGAGGTGTTAAGTACAGTTCCTTATACTTATTTGAGTACCTTATTTACCATATCTGAGACAGAGCCATGACATTGGTTTGGTTGTTTTATTCGTTACATGGGATGTGTGGTTCTTTGCCAGAGTTCTTTCTTCCCTATGGGTCACATTTGAGATGTAGCTAGTTGGCGCTGTATGGGATTTTAGACGGTGTTTGATGCGGTTTATTGCACGTGCATCTTGTACTGGGTGAGATGAGGTTATTGGACCTAAGATCAGTGCGATTGGATTTATGTAGGGTATATTAGAGAGAAAATATTATTATTCAGTTTAGAATGAGGTAATGGTTCTTTTCAGGTGAAGGGAATCCATGATTTATTGATTGGGTTAGGTGGTTATGAGTTTCTACACATCTATGTTGTCGTGGCAGTAATGCGACAGTTAGAACAGGGCTTATATGTGTTATGAGGTGTATTGCGGGCATCGGATTCGTGAAATTGCAGCTATTGTAGTCGGGTGATGTTATTATGGGCAAAAGACTTATGTGGTGCATGGTGTGATTTCAACATAGGTGCATGATCATATTTTGGTACAATGTGTAGTGATTGATGCGGTGTTTGTATGTTAAAAAAACAAATTGTGTCTCGTGGAAAATTTCGGATGTTGGAATTTGGTTCTAAGGCTTGTTAGCTAACGTTATAGAGTAGATCTTCAGTCTGGCTCGAGCTAATGTGCTCACATGAGTTGTCGTGGCACGGGTAGGTGCACGAGGTGTTGAAGCTTGATTTTGGACAACTGTGGAACTGTTCTTGGCACGTTCGAGGACGAACGTATGTTTAAGCAAGGGAGAATGTAACGACCCGACCGGTCATTTTGAGCTCTAACACGTCGTTCAGAGTTTTGAGGCCTTGAGTAACTTCACTTCACGTATTATGACTTGTACATGTGACCGGAGTTACATTTCGTGAAATTCAGGGTTGATTTGGAAAGAAAATTCTAAATTCGGAAGCTTTAAGTTGGAAGAGTTTACTAGGGTTTGACTTTTGAGTAAACGACCTCGGAATCAAGATTTGAAGGTTCCAATAGTTTCGTATGATGATTTCAGACTTGGGTGTATGTTCTGGTTGAGTATCAGGTGATCAGGGGTATTTCGACGTTTAATATGGAAAGTTGGCATTTTGAAGGTTTTAGAATTTCTTAAGTTTTACTTGAAGTGTATTTTGATGTTATCGATGTCCGTTTGAGGTTCCGAGCCTTGGAATAGGTTCGTATCGTAATTTGTGACTTGTGCGTAAAGTTTGGCATCATTCCGGAATGTTTAGGTATGAATCAAATGCGTTCGTCGAAGTTTGAATGTTTGGAAGTTTAAAGAAAGGTTTGGATCGTAGATTCGTAGTTTGATGTGATTTGAGACCTCAAGCAGGTTCGTGTTATGTTTTGGGACTGGTTTGTGTAACTGGACGGGGTTCCGAGGGCCTCGGGTGTGTTTGAAATGTGTTTGGGTTGCGTCGCGCTCTTATTTGATGTTTCAGCGTCGTTTTCTTGGGTATAAAGGATATTATATTGAGAAAACAACCTTTTATTTGTGATTGTATTGAACCATTAGATCCGTATCGTAATTACGGAGTCATAGCAACAAGAATCATCGAATTCTGATGTCGTATGAGAGAGTTATGCCCATTTCCGTGTCGGGAAAGATTGCTGGTGTTGCTGGTGCTCAAGCATCGCAATTGCAAAATTTCCTTAGAAATTGGGAACTTCGCAATTGCGAAGCCTGTAGATTTTTGCCTTGGTTCGTAAATGCGAACCCTGTGTCGCAAATGTGACATCTAAAGCTGTTATTAAGACTTTATTTCGGGGTTTAATCTATTCCTCTTACATTTTTACTTGGTTGGGCAATATTTTGAGCTCTTGTTCTCACTATCTATTGTAAGGTAAGTTATCCCCACTTGTTTTGAGTTAAATACACAGATCATATACACAGTTTTAACATGAAATTGGTGGAAATTGTTGGATTTTGAAAGAAAAACCTAGAAATTGTATTTTTGGATTTTGACCACGAAATTGGACATGGAATTTGAAATAGATTATATATTAGAGTTTGTGATGTTATGGGTAAAGTTTATCTTCAAATATTTTCGGAATCCGAGCACGTGGGCCGGAGGGTTGACTTTGTTGACTTTTCAAACGAAGTTGAAAATTGTTATGAATTAATTAATTATGAGTATTAGAGTGTATTTTTATTGATTTGCAATTGTTTGACTAATTTCGGATCGATGGGCTTTGGTTTGAGGTGTTAGAGAGGCGCATGAGCCGGTTATAGAATTTTGGAACAAGGTAAGTCTCATGTCTAACCTTCTGAGGGAAAAACTACCCCTAGATGATGTAATTATTATGTGCTACTAGTTGTTGGTGCTACGTGCGCACGAGTTGACGAGAGTTCGTACGTAGCTAAAGCATGTTTATGTCCGGGTATACTTAGAACTTTATCATGTAATATTTGAATTGTTTGGACTCATTTTGCTAGTTCAATGAATTGAAATTATAACTGAAATTGATTAAGAAACATATAAAACTATTAGGTCGAGCTTTATCACCTTGAGTTATTGCCAAGATGTTTGATAAACATAAAGGGGTATATTTATTATTATGCACTTGTATCTATAACGACCCAGACGGTCGTTTTGAGTGTATTAGCCCCGATCCCCTATTTACTGTTTTTCCCATATATGTTTCTGCTTATGTGACTTGCCGGGAGGTCTTATGAATTTGAGTGAAAACGACTCTGGAATGGCGTTTCGTCGGTTCCGTTAGCTTCGTTGGGTGATTTGGGACTTAGGAGCGTGTTTGGACTGTGAATTTGAGGTCTATATCTAGTTTAGGCTTGAAATGGCAAAAGTCGAATTTTTGGAAAGTTTGACCGGGGGATTGACTTTTTGATATCGAGGTCGGATTCCTATTTCGGAAGTTGGAATAGGTCCGTAATGTTGAATATGACTTGTGGGCAAAATTGGAGGTCAATCAGACATGATTTGATATGTTTCGACATCGTTTGTAAAATTTGGAAATTTCGAAGTTCATCAAGTTTGGATTGGAGGGTGATTCGTGTTTTTGTTGTTGTTTGACGTGTTTTGAGGGATCGACTAAGTTCGTATGGTATTATAGGACTTGTGGGTGTATTTGTTTTAGATCCCGAGGGCCTCGGGTGTCTTTCGGATGCTTAATAGTTTGAATTTGGACTTAGGCAAAAGGCCGAAGCCTTCTGATATCTGATGGTTTCGCACGTCTCGCACGTGCGGATGAAGGAGCGCAGAACAGGGAATTGAGGATATGGCTTGGGGTCGCAGGTGCGAGGGAATTTCCGCATCTGCAAGCCCGCAGATGTGCTTGAGGTTCCGCAGATGCGGAGAGTGAGCTGGAGGGGAGGATCACAGAAGCAGACATTTGTCCGCAGGTACGATCACTTTCTTGCAGATGCGGACCCAGCCCCTTAAGTAATTTACGTACCTGCGAGGGAAATTCCGCAGGTGCGGTGTCGCTGGTGCGACGGTATGCCCGCAGATGTAGAAGAACTGGGCAAAAAAAATGGGATTTCGAGGGTTTGATTTGCATTTCGATTTTGGGACTTTGAGAGCTCGGCGTGAGGCGATTTTTCGAGGTTTCTTCAAGAAGATTGTAGGAGTAAGTGATTCTAACTCGGATTGGACTAGATTTCATGAATCTATAGCTATTTTCATTATCTAATTAGGGATTTGAGTTGTTAATTTGGGAGAAAATGGTAGAAACTTCATAGGCTAAAACTTTGAGTTTTGGAAGGTAATTTGAGGTTAGATTCGAGTAATTCTTGTATGGTTGGACTCGTGAGTGGATGGGTGTTCACATTTTATGACTTTTATCGGATTTCGAGACGTGGGCCCGGGGGCGGGTTTGAGCCTATTTCGGAGTTTGGCTTGTAATTTCACGTTTTTCTTATGGAATTGATTCCTTTAGCCTATATTAGTTATATTGTACTACTTGTGGCTAGATTCGGGGTGTTTAGAGATTGATTCGAGGAGAAAAGGCATTGCAGAGTAGGATTTTGTGTGGTTTGAGGTAAGTAACCATTTTAAATCTGGTCCTGAGGGTATGAAACCCCGGATTGTTGGATTATGTGAGTATTTTTTAGGTGACGCACATGCTAGGTGACGGGCGTGTGGGCGTGCACCGTAGGAATTAGGACTTGATCCATTCTGTGAAACTGTAAAGTTGAATAACTTGTTGCTAGAAATCATGCTTAGGCTATGTGATGGTACTATTGGGACCTACAGAGGTCGCGTACTTGTTGAATTACTTGCTAATTGTTGTCTTGTACTCAGTCATGGTTTTACTTGCGTATCATATCTTAGTCTCTTCTTGATTCTTATTGATACACTATGTTATCTTTGTTTGGGCCGATCATTGTGATTTCCGAGAGTCCGAGAGACTAGGGAGGTTGATGACTGAGTGAGGCATAGGTCCCATCTGTAAGGATAGATACTATGGCACGTGAATTGTCCGTGTAACACGTGAGTTGTCCGTGAGGATACACATATTGGTACTATAGCACGTGAGTTGTCCGTGCGGATATAGCGCTTGGGCTAAAAGGAGCCCCTCCGGAGTCTGCACACCCTCAGTAAGCGCATGTACCGATTGAGTGTGAGTACTGAGGGTTGAGAGCCGAGTTTTGAGCTGTTGTGACAAGTTGAGTGACTATTGTCCTGAGAGGCTGTACTTGTTTTCTTTTTATTTGTTGATACACTTAGTTGCTATCTGTCATTGTTGTAAAATTCCTGAAAGATTCTATATCTGGAATACATAAACTTTAACTGTATAAAACTGATTGGACTTAAACTGCTGAATGTGAAAGCATGTCTATTCTTTGCTGGAATTATTGAAAATGAACTATAATTGTATAGCTCATCGCTGCTTCTCAGTTCCTTATTTATTTATGTTACTTGCTGAGTTGGTTGTACTCATGCTATATCCTACACTTCATCTGCAGATCCATGTGTGTTTGATCATGGAGGTTGTTGAGTTCGTGCGTGATCGAGCACCGGAGACAACAAGGTAGCTGCCGGCATCCGCAGACCTTATCCCTCCTTCTATGTTTTCTTTATTTTCTGTATTGATACTTATACACTGTTGTTATTAGACTGGATATCTAGATGCTCATAACTTGGTGACACCCCGATGATTGGGGCTATCTTTCCGCATTTTATTTTGAATTCGACTCCGGTTTTTATAAACATTTCTGGTATAAAAAAGCTTTGAATTATCTTTTTTATGAAATATTGAAGTATTTTGAAAGGTCGGCTTGCCTAGTACCATCAATAGGTGCTATCACGATAGGTTAGAGTTTTGGGTCGTGACAGTATCTGTGTTGTAAGCATGTGACTCATAATTCGATACGTTTCTTCCTTTATTGTGGAGCGAGCCGACCGAACGCCTCAGCAGTATAATAAATGCATCTATGGTTCTGTCGCTCGACCCTCAGCAGTGTACACATTATTCGGGATCGGGCCGTACGACCTCGGCATAATCGTGCGTTATATCGCTAGTCGTTCGAATATTTACGAGATTATCCTTCCGATGATGCCTGGCATTTTATATGGTATTCCTTATCCGTTTGATACTGGAACTTGATGCATCTGAGCTATTGAGATAGAATACAAGACTAAGAAAAATTAGATCTTTAAAAGAAATTTATGGTAGATTGTATAACTTAAAGTTTTACCCCATTATTGTTGTTGTGATTCATACCGCTTATGATTTATCATATTGCTTTATTGGACCTCTAGTAAGTGTCGTTGTCGACCCCTAGTCACTACATCTCCGGGGTTAGGCTAGATACTTATTGGGTACGCGTTGATTTACGTACTCATGTTACACTTCTGCACTAAATATGCAGGATCTGACAGGTTCAATTGGTGGATATCTTGGCGCGTAGGCGCACTTACTGAGGAGACTTTATGGTGAGCTACATTCTAGGCTATGTATCGCAACCCACAGAGTCTCCATCGTACTATTTACTCTATCATGTCTTACTTACATTCCAGGAAGATGTTGTACTATTATCGTACTTCTTAGTAAATACTCATGAACTTATGACACCAGGTTTTGGGATGTTCTAGATGTTGTTTGTGATTTTTCTTAGCATTTACACACTTTTATTATATATTCTATTTAAAGTATAATTTTTCATGATTTTAATGCGTTGATTTCTTTATCTAATAAAACTCACGATTTCAAAAATAATAAAATGCACAATCAAGTTGGTAGTTCACCGTTGGCTTGCCTAACGGTGACGTTGGGCGCTATCACGACCTATAGTGAGTTTTGGATCGCGACAATTGTTGATCACATTTAGCTAACTCAATAAAGGAAGAAACTATGTAAAGGTTCCTAATCATCTCTATCAATATACTCAATAAAAGATTTAACTTAATTAATATAAATCACTATTGCAAAAGTAGAATCCAGAGTACATTTAGATTAATTTACTCTTTTGTTGTTTTGGAGTGAGTTTTTTTCTGTCCAAGCTTATAAGCATGTATCCAGATTGTATGTCCCGATGCATCCAAAAATTGCCTTCTTATGTAGGTAAGAGTGTATGCCAGAAATTAAATTCCTTATTGTTGATGGACTCAAAAGGATATGTGTGTTAATAGTATTTTAGAAGGAGTCAAAATATATAATACATGTTAAATGTCAAAACTAAAATTTATTCTTTCATCTGTTTCGACTGATGTTTAGTTTCTATATGTGTCCATAGACAGTTCTCATTTTATTAAAGGTAAGCCTGCCTTGATTCAAAATATTAGTGGTTTATAATCTTTAAAAAACTTTTATAAGCAAACAAAATAATTGTTTAAATAAGAAACTGAGTATTTTAGTTTTTCATTTCTATTGCAAATTTAAATATTTGGATTTAAAAAATTGAAAACGTAGAGAAGAGATTTTTTATTATTTCACCAGGGTGACTTAGATAAAATAATTACACATCTATTATTTGCATCCGAGATAATAACACTAACAGTTTAATAAAGCACATGTACTTTTAAATTTCTAATTATACAATTAAAGTTATTTTTCACAAGAAATTTGACAAAATTATTAAGTATAAATTTCTTACCTAACTTTTATGTTACAATTGTCAAAATATTTCATAATATGTTATACAAGGAGTTTGCTACTTATTAGTACATTTTATATATAAGATGAATATTGCTTATTACATAGGAACTCTGAGTTCTGATTGAAGCTTCTCTGTGATTGTTTGTTGTCATCTAGTTACTTTTGGAGTTGTAGGAGTTTTACTTTCCCTGAGATGGGAGAATGTCCAGCTCTCAGTCAATTTTATTTTTATTTTTTTTGTACATAATGCTTACTTCCTAATTAAATATCTATAATTATCAAAAAGTAAAATAAATATAAATAATAAATCGTCCGAGAATAATTACAATAGTTTCAAAATAATTTTCAATTTTATTAGGAATATATAATAAATTGCATTTCTATTCAAATTAAATTCGCCTATCAAAAAGTTTATAATGTCGACACGAATAAAATCTTTTAGAAATTTTTAGATACATCTCTGATATGCATGATTTTTTTGGGAGGTTAAATCTCTAGAAACACAAATCCTCAAAAAAATACTTTTTGGATTTGTAGATATTTTTTGCAGAAAGATATAGAAGAAGAAGAAATAATATGCATGTAGCTAGGAAACGCTCTCGGCCATGTTACGTTAGGGTTTACTAACATTTTTCCAATCTGAGATGACGAGAAAGAAAAGAAAACCGTGTCCGGCGCCGGCCTCGCCCAAAGCTCCGGCGCTGACCTCTAGGAAGATAACACCAGAGTCAGGTGTTCCCCAGGCCTTAGCATCGATTAAATTAGGCCATTGGCTTCAAGGACTGGGGAGTGCTCCCACAGTGGTACAAACAGGTCCCCAACCGGACACTATAGAAACTCCTCCGGTGCCTGATGTAGGGGCTTCGAATGCAGTGAGGAAATTGACTTTCTCTGCCACATCTAATGAAGTCAAACCTACAATAGCTGAAGTAGTTAAAGGAAATAGAGAGAAACAAATGAGATTAAAGCTTGATTACTTCCCACCTGTAATGAAAGATGGAGTGAAAGTAGTCGAGCTAAATCCCGAGGAGATAGTTGACCAGAATCAGAAGTGGAGTCTAGCATTAATTGGTTATGTTATTGGAGGTAACCCTACTTTCAAGGAAATGCTGAAATTTGTATATGGAGTCTGGAACTTCGTCAATACACCTCATGTATTTCTTCATAATAATGGGTACTTCATTTTAAAATTTGAGAATGAGGAAGATAAAGCAGTGATTCTCCAATAAGGACCATACGCTTTCAATTACAGGCCATTTATTCTTAAACAGTGGGATCCAGAGTTCCAAATGAATAACGAACCTACTCAAATTGTTCCTATATGGGTAATGTTCCCAAATTTTTCAATTCAATTCTGGAACCCTGGTAATTTGGGTAGAATAGCAAGCTGTCTTGGGAAACCTATATGTACTGATAAGTTAACTGCTCAAGAGTAAAGGAATGCTTATGCTAGGATATTGATTAAGATGGATATATCCCAGCCTTTTCCTAATTCAATCTCCCTTGAACTACCTAATGGAAAGTAGTGCTCACAATCTATTGAGTATGTATGGAAGTCCATGTATTGCCAAGATTATTTGAAAGTAGGGCATACCACAGGGAAATGCAAGGAGGGACCAGAAGAACCTAAACAGTCTCAACAAAATAACAAAAAAGAAACAAAAAGAGTTGGAATGTAAAACTAAGGATGTTCCTAATCAGATAGGGGATAATCACACTAATGCTTAAGTAACTGAGTAAGATACTAGCAAGGAGTATTCTAAAGATGAATAAGAAGCTAAATGAGATGGGCAACATCAGAGGAAGCTAATTGACAGGGTAAAGAAATCAATGCCAATATCTACTGATAAACAACAACGAATTGATGAACTTGAACTCATGCTCAGAAGGAATCAATTCAGTGCTTTGAGAATACAACCAGAGGTTACCACTAATAAAGTGGTAAGGGGAACTAGTCTAACCAAGCAACCCCCATGATCTTTGGATCATGGAACATTAGAGGACTAAATAAGCCTTTCAAGAAGAAGGAATTCAAATCCTTTCTGCTTAAGAATAAAGTGGCTCTTTTGGGCTGCCTTGAGACAAAAGTTAAGGCTAGAAGAGCAGGGAATATTCAAAGGAAGTTAGGGGCATAGTGGCAGGTTTACTGTGATTATGTAGGCTTCCCAAATGGAAGAATATGGGTTTGCTGGAAACCACAATAGGTGGAAATGGATATCCAGCACTCAAAGCCTCAGATAGTTCATTGTAAGGTAAAATATCTGGAGACAAGTGAGATCAATCAATAGTATGATGGTCGACCCTTAGACTATTCTTGGTGATTTTAACACTATATTATCTGTTAATGATAGAATTAATGGAGCACCAGTTCAATAGATACAAAACACAAGATTTTCAAGACTGTGTTGATGAGATTGGGCTGGGTCAGATCAGAAGGAAGGAATGCCAGTACTCTTGGCGTAACAAGAGGGATCCTGGAGATAGGATTTATAGCCTAATAGATTGGGAATTTGACAATGCTCAATGGATTAGCATGTATAAGAGTATATAAGCTTATTATCTAAACCCTGGGTATTCAGACCACTCTCCTATACTTCTTACTACTAATATTGTCCGACAAAAGCTCCCAAAACCATTCAGACTCAATGTTCTATTGCAACAACAATCATTCAAAGATGTGGTGCAGCCTGTATGGGAATCCAATATGCCTGGGTATGCTATGTATGTAGTATGCAAGAAGTTAAAGTACATAGAACTTGCTGTGAAATAGATGAACCAAGAGATGAATAAGCTAGATCAGAAAATTATGGACCTGGAAGCAAAGCTCAAAGATACTCAGGAAGAACTGGAAGCAGGCCTGTATAACGCTCAATTGATTGTGGACGAGAAAGAGTTAATGCTGGAATTGGAGAAATGGTCTACAATATAAGAGACAGTCCTTAGGCAGAAATTCAAAGTTGTTTGGATCACACATGGTGATTCAAATTCTAAGTTTTTATATGCTCAACTCAAAGCTAGGCATTCGAGGAACAACATTACAACTATATGCAATGAGCATGGAGTAAAACTAACAGATCCTAAGCAGGTGTAGCAAGAATTCATAGCATTTTTTCAACAGTTGTTGGAATGCAGAGCACAAGAACTACCCTATTTGAATACACACATTGCCAAGGATGGTTCTTGCTTGCAGAGGGAACAACAAAAGATGTTGATTCAGCCTGTCACAAGGTTGGATATTCTCCAAGCACTGAGAGAGCTACCAAATGATAAGGCTCCAGGGGTAGATGGTTTCAATGTAGAATTCTTTAAAGAATACTATAATGTGATAAGGGAGGATGTAAGTGAAGTTGTCTTACAGTTCTTTGAATCTGGGAAAATGCTGAGAGAGCCAATTGTACTACTCTTATCCTAGTGCCAAAGGTTACAAATCCTACTTGTGTGAAGGAATACAGGCCCATAGAATGTTGTACAAATTTATATAATCATTTAGCAAGAATTCTCACTTCCAGACTCAAAATGGTAGTAAATCAAATAGTTGGAGCTTCACGATTAGCATTTATAGCTGGAAGGAGGATCCTAGATAATGTAATTGTGGCACATAAGATTGTTAAAGGTTATACACAAAAAAGAATCTATCCTATATTCATTATCAAAGTTGATATAAGGAAGGCATATGACTCAGTGGAATGGGACTTCCTTAAGGTTGTTCTTCTAGAATTTGGATTTCTTGGAAACTTTGTTGGGTAGATCATGGAGTGTGTGACTACTGTGAGCTATTCCATTTTAATAAATGGTGGAATCACACCAAAGATTATGGAAAAGAAAGAACCGAGATAGGGTGATCCCATATCCCTATATCTATTTGTCTTGGTCATGGAATACCTCAACAAATCCTTAAAATAGTTACAGTATAACTGTAATGATCCGATCGGTCAGTTTGAGCTCTACACGTTATTCAATAGATTCAGTCCTTGAGTAGCTTCACTTCAGGTATTATGACTTGCACGTGTGATCGAAATTGAACTTCGGGAAGTTCGGAGTTGATTCAGAAGGAAAATTCTCATTTTAGAAGCTTAAGCTGGAAGGATTGACTAAGATTTGACTTTTACATAAATGACCTCAAAATCAGAATTTAAAAGTTCAAACAAGTTCGTATGATGAGTTTGGACTTAGGCGTATGTCCGGATTGAGTTTTGGATGAGCCGGGAGCGTTTCAGCGCTTATTGTTGAAAGTTAGCATTTTGGAACAGTTTCATCAATTTGGGTTGAAGTGTATTTTAATGTTATCGATGTCTGTTTGAGATTCCGAGCCTGGGAATAGCTCCGTATGATGATTCTAGTTTAAGAGGCGCATCCGGATGTTGATTTGGAGGTCCGTAGGTCATTTCGGCATCAATTGGCAAAAGTTGAAAATTTGGATGATTTTGAGAAGTTTGACAGAGAGTGGACTTTTTGATATCGGGGTCATATTCCGACCTCGATATTGGCATGATAGGTGCAGTGAGCGGCATGGGGACTAGAAGATGAAGGTCACGGTAGCGGTTCGGTGTTGATAGATTGTTACGAGCTCGGATGAGCATGAGTGAATTTAGATGTTCAGAGTAAGCTGACATTTTCTTTAGTGTCACTTGAGAATGGTGTTCTGTGGAAGAGGCTTTGTGTATTAACTTGCGTATTTTTGATTCATTTTACAGAATTTGAACGGTTGGTGGTATGGATGTGCGAACCTTACTACCTGAGCAGAAGGTCGTGGGAATGTAACCCACGGGGGATTTGTATAAGTGAGACATGTTGGTCACTTGATTGTTACAGATTGAAACCAGGTATGGAGGTTATGGTAATATCGCAAATGTGAGAGTTGATTCCATTCAGGCGTTTTATTCCTTGGGTTGGACCGTGTGAGTTTGTTCCGAATTTGATGGTTGTTCTTATGTGTCATGAATAGGTCATTGTGGGTCCTTGAAAGGTTATTCGCCTAGCATGGTATGATCAAAATTGGCTTGAGGCCCGTTGATGGGTCTAAATGTGGATGTGTGCTCTACACCAGGTCGGGTAGGTTCATTTAGCATAGCGTTTCTTATGTAGGAGTCTTTGGGCATTGGATGTTATTCTCAACGTCAGGTATTCCATGTAACCCTCTACTGTGCAATTTGGGTTGTGAGACGGCTTGAATATTCGCACATGTGAGGTGGTGCCGTGTAGCTTGTGGTGTTATAGGAGCAGGATGGTTCTCGAGATGCAGGTCATTCATCGCACCTTAGTTGTGCTTGGGTTTTTTAGCATATGGAGCTATCCGTCTCCCCAGGGTTGTACTTTTACACTTGGTGTGCTCGTGCTCGATATTCGGGTATTTCGTAGGTATGAGCATTTTGGCTTGACGGGTACTTCCTCACTTATTGTCATGTATGGATCGGGTGTAACACCGCCTCGGGTATGTTGTTTGGATCGGGTTGCACGCCGCAATGGTATGTTGTTTGGATCGAGTTGCACACCGCAATGGTATCATATGTGGATCGGGTTGCACGCTGCAACTGTGTTATGTTGAGTACGGTTCCATATATTTACTCTTTTTTACTTTGTTTTCCATTCTCTGAGAATAGTTCATAACATCTATTCGGCCGTGTATTTCGTTACGCTAGCTAGGAAGTTCCTTTCCAGAGTTCATTTTTCCTAATCTATCACATTCGAGTTGGTAGCTTGCCGGCGCATTATTGGCGTCATATGAGATTTTGGGCAGTGTTTGAGACGGCTTATTGCCTGAGCAGCTTGTACTGGGTGAGACGAGGTTATTAGACCTGGGATCAGTGCAATCAGATTTATATAAGGTACATTAAAGAGAATATATCGTTGTTCAGCTCAAAATAAGGTAATGGCCCTTGTCAGGAGGAGAGACCCCATAATTTATGGGTTGAGCAGGTGGCTATGAGTTCTAGTGCATCTCTTTCATCGTTGCAGTATTGTGAGTGTTGAGACCGGGTTTATATGTGTTATGAGGTATACCACGGGCATCGCGTCGGTGAATTTGTAGTTGTTGTGCTTGGAGAGGGATTACCATGGGGAAAAAGAGTTATGCAATACATTGTGGGGTATCAGTATGGGTGCTTCATCATGTGCTGTTTCAGCGTGTGTAGATTATTACGGTGTTCGTATCTTACAATCGGGTATCGGGGAGAATTTCGGATGTTGGAATTTAGTTCTAAAGCTTGTTAGCTAAGGTAGTAGAAAGGATTTTTAGTCTGGCTCAAGCAAAGGTGCTCACATGGGTTGTGGTGGCACGGGTAGGTGCACGAGGTATTAAACAATAATTTTAGACAACTTCGGAGCAGCTCTTAGCACGTCCGAGGACGAACGTATGTTTAAGTGGGAGAAAATGTAATGACCCGACCGGTCATTTTGATCTCTAGCGCGTCATTCAGCGATTTGAGTCCTTGAGTAGATTCACTTCAGGTATTATGAATTGCACGTGTGGTCGGAATTGAATTTCGGGAAGTTCGGAGTTGATTCGGAAGGAAAATTCTCATTTCAGAAGCTTAAGTTGAAAGGATTGACTAAGGTTTGACTTTTGAGTAAACAACCTCAGAATCGAGATTTAAAAGTTCCAACAGGTTCGTATGATGATTTTTGACTTGGGCGTATCTCCGGATCGGGTTTTGGATGACCCGAAAGCATTTCAACGCTTATTATGGAAGGTTAGCATTTTGGAAGAATTTCATAAATTTGGGTTGAAGTGTATTTTAATGTTATTGATGTCTGTTTGGGATTCCGAGACTGTGAGTAGCTCTGTATGATGATTGTGGTTTTAGGGGCATGTCCGGATGTCGATTTGGAGGTCCGTAGGTCATTTCAACGTCAATTGGCAAAAGTTAGAAATTTGGATGATTATGAAAAGTTTGAACGGGAGTGGACTTTTTAATATCGGGGTCGGATTCTGATTCCGGAAGAGGGAGCAGGTCCGTAATGTCGATTATGATTTGTGTGCAAATTTTGAGGTCAATCAGACTTGATTCGATACATTTCCGCACAAGATATAATATTTGGGAATTTGGAAATTTATAAGTTTGATTCGAGGCGCGATTCATGATTTTTATGTTGTTTGACATAATTTAAGGCTTCAACTAAGTTCGTATTGTATTTTAGGGACATGTTGGTATATTTGGTTAAGGTCCCGAGAGCCTCGGGTGGATTCCGGGTGGTCAACGGATCGAGTTTGGACTTGGAAGAAAGTCTGAACCAGCTGTCTTCTGGTGTATCCACACCTGCGGGGTATTGGCCGCTGGTGCGGAGCCACAGAAATGGCCAAGAGGGACGCAGGTGCGGATTTCGTTGGGCAGTGTTGAGACCGCAGATGCGGCAATCTCGCCATAGAAGCGGAACCACACCTGTGGAGTTGGCAGCGCAGAAGCGTGGGCGCAGATACACATGAGGGCCGTAGAAGCGGCCAGCGACCTTGGCTTGGTTTCTCGTAGGTGCGAGACTTGCAGCCATAGAAGCGTTTGTAGCAGAAGCGACCTTCTCACCGCAAAAGCGAAATTGGTGCTGGGCAGTGAGGCTTCTTTAAAACGGGGGTTTGGCCCATTTTCATCTCATTTCTTCTATGGGAGCCAATTTTAGAGTGCCATCTTCATCCACTATAATGGAGTAAGTGATTTCTTCACATTATGAGTTAATACATGGTTTTTATGTGGATTCAAGCATGAAAATTGGTAGAAGATGTGAGATTTTGAAAGAAACCTAGAAATTGGAATTTTTGAATTTTAACCACGAAATTGGACATGGAATTTAGAATAAATCATATATTTGAGTTCATAGTGTTAAGGGTAAAGTTTATATTCGAAAAGTTTTGGAATCCGGGTGGAGTTGAGAATTGTTTAAATTGATTAATTATGGGTATTAGAATGTATTTTGACTGGTTTGCACGTTGTTTGAATAGTTTTGGATCGACGGGCTTTGGTTTGAGGTGTTAGAGAGGCCTTGGAGCCGGTTTTGGAACTTATGAGAGAGGTAAGTCTCCTATCTAACTCTGTGAGGGGGAAAATACTCCTAGGTGATGTATTTGTTATGTGTTACATATTGCGGGGGCTACGTACGCACAAGGTAACGAGAATCCGTGTGTAGCTAGATTCATGTTATGTCCGGGTAGACTTAGGCTCACACCATGCTATAGCTGTACTACTTGAGTTATTTCCTGTCTATTAAAGTCCTTTATTTTTACGATGCGACTTGAGACTAGACTTGTGTAGAGTGATAGACTTTCTTTTGTTGAGATTTGATGGGCTTCATGACTAGCCCTGGAATAATTGTACTCCTTATACGAATTTCTCCCGCGTCATGTGTTTTAAATGAAAGGTTTTACTTAAAAATAATTTATAACTCACACGTCTATTCGTGAGTAGGGTCAATGACCATTAAAGCTTCTTATTCTAATGGGATCTGGCCGTTCGCCTCGGAAGGATTATGTACCACACTCTCATGGGAGAGGGTCGTTCGCCTCGACAGTACAATAGATGCATCTATGGTTCGTGCCGTTCGACCCTCGACAGTGCACAGATTATGATGGGATCGGGTCGTACGCCTCGGCAGTTCTGTAAAGTACTATCATGGATTCGTGCGTAATAATTGACAAGAAGTCAGTGTATCTATGAGTCTTCCCGATCTGAATCATGATGACCTATCTGGTGAGGTCCATTATATATTTATTCTCCGGTTGAGGAGGTGATTCCTAATTGAGAGCTTGAGCGTATCGTGGAGAGGAAGTTTATATCACGTATTTACACTTGTTTATTTTGTTTGTTTACTCTGCCCCATATCTGTTTACTTCTTATTATAACTGTCTTATTGGACCACTAGTAAGTGTCGTTGTTGACCCGTTGTCACTACTTCTCTGGGGTTAAGCTAGATACTTACTGGGTACGCGTTGATTTACGTACTCATGCTACACTTGTTGTACATTTTTGTGCAGGTACATCTATGTTTGTTGTTCTTTTGGGCGCAGAGACACGAATGTTGCGGGGACTTACCGTGAGCTGCATTTCATGTTACGATCCACAGCCTGCAGAGTCTCCATCAGAGCTATTTATATTATCCTGTCTAATTTTTATTCCAGACAAATGTTGTATTTTATTACATTTCCTAGTAGATACTCATGCACTTGTGACACCGGGTTTTGGGGGTTCCTAAAGGTGGTTCATTATTGTAATTCGCGTAAATATCATCATTTACCCTGTAAGTTCTATTTCATACTGTTTAATTAAATGAGAATTTTCATTTCAAAATACTAAAATGAATAATTAGGTTAATCATTCACCGTTGGCTTGCCTGACGACAGTGTTAGGCGCCATCACGACCTTTAGTGGATTTTGGGTCGTGACAGCTTGGTATCAGAGCATTAGGTTCACTTGGGTCTCACGATTCATAAGCAAGTCTAGTAGAGTATTGCGGATCGGTACGGAGACGTCTGTACTTATCTTCGAGAGTCTATAAGGCTGTTAAGAGCACTTCCCTTCTTGATTCCTCATCGTGCGATTTGATTCCTTCAAGGTTTATGTCTTATTTCCTTCCTATTCATTCTTCTACGGTGTTGAGCACTCGTGTTAATTAGGCATTGAGGAATTGTAGTGGTACTACAAGACGTGGAGCAAGATGTTTTGCCCTGCGCATTCGAGCAAGTTATTATCATCTTTTTGCGGAGGGATGTTCTGTCATTGCAACTCAGTAGCTGTATTTTCGATGGGATCGAGGCTAGGCTCAGATTGCTATGATGTTCAGACGTTGTTATCGCACAGTGTTGGTGTAATGGTGGGGTGTTTGTTTATGTGTCGAGGCAGTAAATGACTTGATAGGAGGATTTCTCAGCGCATGATTTAGAGGTTCAACATTTATTTCCATCAAATAAAAGGCAATTGGACTATGAATATTCAGGTTTAAGTTGATGGAGTAACGAGACTTGGTATTTTTGAGCGTGGTGGAATTTTAATCGGTGATGTGGTATCATTGTTCTTGTTTGAATGCATTAAATTCGCCGGTGTTGTGGTCTTCTTCAATTTTGCCTTCGGGGCAGTGCGTTGTAAAATGGTGCCTGAGAAGCGGTTGTCGGGGATGGCGGTGTGTAGCGGTTTGGAAAATTGAATTGGTGTTTCTAATGTTGATGGCTCAGGAAAGATGATCTTTGAGGAGGCTTAGAGTTGGAAGCAATTTATTAGTTCAGGTGCTACAGAGATGGAGTTTGATCTGATGCAACATTTAGGTTGCGAAGAATGAGGAAGGACATGTAGGAGGTTTTTTGCGGTGGTTGAATGACTAGTAGGTCAAAGTATGAAGAGAGGAAGTCGAGAAGTTGCTTAAATGAGAAGGTTTAACCAAAGTGGAAGAGTGACAGAGTAGCATATGGGTTATGCGGTAGGGTAGCCACACGCCTTGAGGAAGGTTTAGAGCAATTTAGGAATTCATGGTGGACAGTGACTAGGTCCACGGATTTTATTTGGATACAACATGACTTCAAGTTTGGAATATATTGTTGTACTTTCAGTTGATGTCAATGGCGAAGGAGGAATCTTGGTGGGTTCCAAGGTTATATAATTGTAGCTTCAAGCTAAGTGGGGGAGCCCCACCGTCTACTATTGGATTGCGTGGTTATCTACTTGCGCGGTTGCTGGTTATCGGTGTATTGGTGGGTTATTATGACTAAGGAAAAAACACATCAGTGGTGATTCAAGCAAAGTATTTGAGGAATGTGTGCTATATTTGGCCTTATCGATTCATGCTCAGGTTTTGGGAAGACTCTGATATGCTTCGTATAGATGTGATGTACAAGGAAAGTGATTCAGCCGGGTGCTTCTTGAGAGGGTGTTCATGTGCTAGTAGAGCTTTGGAGTTGATTATATTCGGGACCAAGTCAGAGTGGGTGACTCTCAACAACGGTCCTAGCGGATTCAAAATTTAAGCGTGGTGCCTAAAGATTTTGACTCCGTGGCATGGTTAAGTATCGAGCTTTTGCAGTGGATTATGAGAGGGACTTGGAGTGTTCTATGTTATCATCGGCCTTCGATACAGCATTGGAAAAATGGGAGAAAAGAACTTCGGATTCATAGAGAGATTATCGAAAGGGGTGTACCAGTTGGAGATGATATTGTGCACGTAAGGAGAATATGAGATGATTCATGAGTAATAAGACGATGTGGTCTCGCGATACGGGTCACTCGGGACGAGTGCAGATTTGGTGCGTTACGTTTGAATGGAGCTATTATTATTATTATTTCTAAGGCATGTCGAGAATAAAAGAAGTTTGGTCGGTTAGTAATGGTTGAATCAGTGTGATCGTAACAACGATCGATTTCTTCAGCGTGAAGTTATACATGTAGTTTGTGGTTATACACTTGGGCTTGAGCGCCACCACAACTTGGTTGATTTGGGAGGTATTTGATTCAAATGGATTTATTGTGTAAATGGATTCCAGAAGAGTTATGACGGTCTGAATCACGACTTTAATTGCATGTTGCGTTGGTTCTTCTTAAATGAGCTGAGTGAAACGTTTTCTAGCCAAGGAAGTGTTTACTTTATTAGTAGTTCAGGAGTTATGATGAGTTCTGGTAATATCGTATAGCATCATGATAGGTGCAGTGAGCGGCATATGGACTGGAAGCTGAAGGTCACGGTTGCAGTTTGGTGTTGATAGATTGTTACAAGCTCGGATGAGCAGGAGTGAATTTGTATGTTCAGCGTAAGCTGACATTTTCTTGAGTGTCACCTGAGAATGGTGTTCTATGGAAGATGCTTTCTGTATTGACTTGCGGATTTTTGATTCGTTTTACAGAATTTGAACGGTTGGTGGTATGGATGTGCAAACCTTACTACCTGAGCGGAAGGTCGTGGGAGCGTACCCCACGGGGGATTTTTATAAGTGTGACATGTTGGTCACTTGATTGTTACAGATTGAAACCAAGTATGGAGGTTATGGTAATATCGCAAATGTGAGAGTTGATGCCAACGAGGCATTTTATTCCTTGGGTGTGGACCGTGTGAGTTTGTTCCGAATTTGATGATTGTTCTTATGTGTCATGAATAGGTCATTATGGGTCCTTGAAAGGTTATTCGCCCAGCATGGTATGATCAGAATCGGCTTGAGGTCCGTTGATGGGTCTAAATGTGGATGTGTGCTCTACACCAGGACGGGTAGGTTCATTTAGCATAGCGTTTCTTATGGAGGAGTCTTCGGACATTGGATGTTATTCTCGTCGTCAGCTATTCCATGTAACCCTCTACTATACCATTTGGGTTATGAGACGGCTTGAATATTCGCACGTGTGAGGTGGTATCGTGTAGCTTGTGGTGTTATATGAGCAGGATGGCTCTCGAGATGCACGTCATTCATCGCACTTTAGTTGTGCTTGGGTTTTGTAGAGTATGGCGCTATCCGTGTCCCCAGGATTGTACTTTTGCACCTGGTGTGCTCGTGGTCGATATTCGGCTATTTCGTAGGTATGGGCATTTTGGCTTGATGGGTACTTCCTCACTTATTGTCATGTGTGGATCGGGTGGAACACTTCTACGGGTATATTGTTTGGATCGGGTTGTATGCCGCAATAGTATGTTGTTTGGATCAGGTTGCACGCCGCAACGGTATCATGTATGGATCGGGTTGCACGCTGCAACTGTGTGATGTTGAGTACGGTTCCATATATTTATTCTTGTGTACTTTGTTTTCCATTCTCTGAGAAGGGTTCATAGCATCTATTCGACCATCTATTTCGTTGTGCTCGCTGGGAAGTTCCTTTCCAGAGTTCATTTTTACTTATCTATAGCATTCAAGTTTGTAGCTTGCCGGCACATTATTGGCGTCATATGAGATTTTGGGCAGTGTTAGAGACGGCTTATTGCTTGAGCAGCTTGTACTGGGTGAGACGAGATTATTAGACCTGGGATCAGTGCAATCAAATTTATATAAGGTACATTAAAGAGAAGATATCGTTGTTCAGCTCAAAATAAGGTAATGGCCCTTGTCAAGAGGAGAGACCTCATAAATTATGGTTTGAGCAGGTGGCTTTGAGTTCTAGTGCACCTCTTTCATCGTTGCAGTATTGTGAGTGTTGATATCGGGTTTATATGTGTTATGAGGTATACCACAGGCATCGTGTCGGTGAATTTGTAGTTATTGTGCTTGGAGAGGGATTACCATGGGGAAAAAGAGTTATGCAATACATTGTGAGGTATCAGTATGGGTGCTTCATCATGTGCTGTTTCAGCGTATGTAGATTGATACAGTGTTTGTATGTTAGAATCAGGTATCACGGAGAATTTCGGATGTTGGAAATTAGTTCTAAAGCTTGTTAGCTAAGGTAGCAGGAAGGAGTTTTAGTCCGGCTCAAGCAAAGGTGCTCATATGGGTTGTGGTGGCACGAGTAGGTGCACGAGGTGTTAAACAGTAATGTTAGACAACTCTAGAGCAGCTCTTAGCACGTTCAAGGACGAACGTATGTTTAAGTGGGAGAGAATGTAATGAACCGACCGGTCGTTTTGATCTTTAGCGCGTCATTCAGCGATTTGAGTCCTTGAGTAGCTTCACTTCAGGTATTATGACTTGCACGTGTGGTCGGAATTGAATTTCGGGAAGTTCGGAGTTGATTCAGAAAGAAAATTCTCATTTCGGAAGCTTAAGTTGGAGGATTGACTAAGATTTGACTTTTGAGTAAACGACCTCAGAATCGGGATTTGAAAGTTCCAACAGGTTCATATGATGATTTTGGACTTGGACGTATGTCCCGATCAGGTTTTGGATAACCCGGGAGCGTTTCAGCGCTTATTGTGGAAAGTTAGTAGTTGGAAGAGTTTCATAAATTTGGGTTGAAGTGTATTTTAATGTTATCGATGTCCATTTGGGATTCCTAAACTGTGAATAGCTTCGCATGGTGATTCTGGTTTTAGGGGCGCATCCGGATGTTGATTTGGAGGTCCGTAGGTCATTTCGTTGTCAATTGGCAAAAGTTGCAAATTTGGATGATTATGAAAAGTTTGACCGGGAGTGGACTTTTTTATATCGGGATCGGATTCCAATTCAGGTAGTGGGAGTAGGTCTGTAATGTCGATTATGACTTGTGAGCAAATTTTGAGGTCAATCGGACTTGATTCGATACGTTTCGGCACAAGATATAGTATTTGAGAATTTGAAAATTTATAAGTTTGATTCGAGGCGCGATTCATGATTTTTATGTTGTTTGACATAATTTAGGGCTTCGTCTAAGTTCATATTGTGTTTTAGGGACGTGTTGGTATATTTGGTTAAGGTCCTGCGGGCCTCGGGTGGATTCCGGGTGGTCAACGGATCGAGTTTGGACTTGGAAGAAAAGCTGAAGTAGCTGTCTTCTGGTGTAACCGCACCTGCGAGTTATTGGCCACAGGTGCAGAGCCACAGAAGAGGCCAAGAGGGACACAGTAGGCAGTGCTGAGACCGCAGATGCGGCAATCTCGCCATAGAAGCGGGACCACACCTGCAGAGTTGGCAGCGCGGAAGCATGGGCGCAAATACGCATGAGGGCCACAGAAGCGGCCAGCGACCGTGGCTTGGTTTCTCGCAGGTGCGAGACTTGAAGCCGCAGAAGCGGTTGTCGCATAAGCGACCTTCTCACCTCAGAAGCGAAATTGGTGTTGGGCAGTGATGCTCCTTTAAAACGGGAGTTTGGCCCATTTTCATCTCATTTCGTCCATGGGAGCCGATTTTGGAGCTCCTTTGGAGTGCCATCTTCATCAACTATAATGGGTAAGTGATTTCTTCACATTATGAGTTAAATACATGGTTGTTATGTGGATTCAAGCACGAAAATGGGTAGAAAATGTGAGATTTTGTAAGAAAACTAGAAATTGGTATTTTTAGAATTTTACCATGAAATTGGACATGAATTTGGAATAAATCATATATTTGAGTTCGTGGTGTTATGGGTAAAGTTTATCTTCGAAATGTTTCAGAATCCGGGCACGTGGGCCCGATAGTTGATTTTATAGGCTCTTCGAGCGGGGTTGAGAATTGTTTAAATTGATTAATTATTGGTATTAAAATGTATTTTGACTGGTTTGCACGTTGTTTGAATAGTTTTGGATCGACGGGCTTTGGATTGAGGTGTTAGAGAGTCCTTGGAGCCAGTTTTGGAACTTCGGAGAGAGGTAAGTCTCCTGTCTAACCCTGTAAAGGGGAAACTACCCCTAGGTAATGTATTTGCTATGTGTTACTTATTGCAGGAGCAACGTATGGACAAGGTGATGAGAATCCGTGCGTAGCTAGATTCATGTTATGTCCGGGTAGACTTTGGCTCACACCATGTTATAGCTGTACTACTTGAGTTATTTCCTATCTATTAAAGTCCTTTATTTTTATGATGCGACTTGAGACAATACTTGTGTAGAGTGATAGGCTTGCTTTTGTAGCGATTTGACGGGCTTCATGACTAGCAGTGGAATAATTGTACTCCTTATACGAATTTCTCCCGCGACATGTGTTTTCAATGAAAGGTTTTCCTTAAAAAGAATTTATAACTCACATGTCAATTCGTGAGTGGGGTCAATGACCATTAAAGCTTGTTATTCTAATGGGATTGGGCCGTTTACCTCGGCAGGATTATGTACCACGCTCTTATAAGAGCGGGCCGTTCGCCTTGGCAGTATAATAGATGCATCTATGGTTTGTGCCATTCGACACTCGACAGTGCACAAATTATGATGGGACCGGGCCGTACGCCTCGATAGTTCAGTAAAATACTCTCATGGAATTGTGCGTAATAATTGACAAGAATTCAATGTATCTATGAATCTTCCCGATCTGAATAATGATGACCTATCTGGTGAGGTCCATTATATATTTTTATGCTCCGGTTGAGGAGGTGATTGCTAATTGAGAGCTTGAGCCTATCGTAGAGAGGGGGATCGTATCACGTATTAACACTTGTTTATTTTGTTTGTTTACTCTGTCCCATATCTGTTTACTTCTTATTATAACTGTCATATTGGACCACTAGTAAGTCTCGATGTGGACCCCTCGTTACTACTTCTTTGGGGTTAGGCTAGATACTTACTAGGTACGCGTTGATTTACGTACTCATGATACACTTGCTGCATATTTTTGTGCAGGTACACATATGTCTGGTGGTATTTTAGACGGAGAGACACGGATGTTGTGGGGACTCACCGTGAGCTGCATTTCATGTTACGATCCACAACCTGCAGAGTCTCCATTAGAGCTATTTATATTATCCCGTCTAATTTATATTCCAGACAGATGTTGTATTTTATTACATTTCTTAGTAGATGCTTATGCATTTGTGACACCGAATTTTGGGGGTTCCTAAGGGTGGTTCATCATTGTAATTAGCGTAAATATCATCAATCACCCTGTAAGTTCTATTTCATACTATTTAGTTAAATGAGAATTTTTATTTCAAAATACTAAAATGAGTAATTAGGTTATCCATTCACTGTTGGCTTGCCTGACGGCGGTGTTAGGCACCATCACGACCTTTAGTAGATTTTGGGTTGTGACAATAACTCGGACTTCAATTATCACCCCAGATGTAGCAGAATGAAGCTGGTGCATATCTGGTTTGCTGATGACTTGGTTATGTGTTGCAGGGCTGACATAATTTCCATACATCTGATGATTCAAGCTTTCAACTACTTCTCTAGTGTGTCTGGATTGAAGGCAAACTTGGACAAGAGCTCACTATGCATCCTTGGTGTTCCACAAGCATTGAAATATCAGATCCTGAATGAAATGCAATTTGCATTAGGTGAGCTGCCATACAACAATGTATGCCAATTGTGGAGAAAATGATTTCCAGGATCAGGTGTTAGACAACCAAATTCCTATCTTATAGTGGGAGAGTACAACTGATCAAGAGTGTTCTCTTTGAAATGCAAACATATTAGGCCCAGATCTTTGTGTTACTAAAGAAAGTTATACAACTAATCACCAGTATCTGCAGAACCTTTCTATGGATTGGGAGTTGTTAAGCCTCAAGGAAATCGTTGATCTCATGTGAATCATTATGTATGCCAAGGGCTACAGGAGGTCTAAAGTTGATAGATTTCAATCTCTGGAATAAAGCAGTCATCTACAACCTATTATGGGCAGTTACTTCAAGAACAAAATCCCTGTGAGTGCAATGGATACATGGATTCTACATAAAGAATAAAGATCTAGCTACTATGAAGATCCCCCCACAAGTATGTTGGCTCGTGAGGAAAATCTTTGATGCAAGGAGCTGGTTTGATGATATGGACTTCATGGTGGAATAACAAAAATGCAGCAGTGATGGTGGTTTTAGCATCAAGAAAGCTTATCTATCCTTCCAGGCACAATATCCGAAGGTACCATGGAAATATCTCACTATGGGGGCAAGACGGTTACCCAGATATCAATTCATTTTATGCCTAGCCATTAGACAGAGACGAGCCACTGTTGACAGACTAGAGAAATGGGGGATAAATGTCCCCAAGGATTGTGTGCTATGCTCAATGGGAGTTACAAAAATATTAGTGCATCTGTTCTTTGAATGTAGCTATGCAAGACACATCTGCACCTCTTTACTAAGGTAGATGGGTGAAAGTAGACAACCTAAGGCACGAAATGAGGAAATGGACTGGATGTCCAAGAGAAGTCGAGGAAGCAGAGCTAGAGCAAAAATACTAGCATGGTTGTTTGATGCAAGTGTTTATCACATATGGAGTGAACGAAATGCTAGAAGATTTTAAAATGAAAGGCATGAAAGTCATCACAGACTTAGAGAAATTGTTCTCCATCTACACATCAGAGGGAAGAATTACAAGAAATGGAGGAAGATATTAGAAAGGTTAAACAGTTATCCTAGCTAAGAGTAGTTGGTATGTTTCTAATACAAATAGTGAATGCTCTTTAGATAGGTAGGAATAGAGGTGGCTAGTTTTAGAGTCCAAACAGAACTAGCGGATATACATATATACAATTGGTTGAATAATTTTTTTTTATTTTGACCAAAAATAATATGCACGTAGCTATAGACATAAATTGAGAGAGGGCATTAGAAAAATAAAAAATAAAAATAAAAACATACAATAGTGGTTTGGAATTGTCGCATCTTTGTTTTTGCCTAACATTTGATTTGTTACATCTTATTTAGAATAATAAAATTTAGCCGATTTTTAAATTCTAAATATTAGGACCTAATTACTACATAATTTAAATAAGACAAAATTTGAGAACTAAAATTTTAGTTTATCTCAAAATCCTAAATATTAAAAAAATTACTAAATGACTCTTTTGTTTAGTGAGAATTAGGCAAAATCTTATTAACTACAAAAAGGTCTCCTAAGACAAAAGAGAAATTTTAATAGTCTAAAATATAAATAGAGTTGAACGACAAACTTTCCTAGGTTAGGCAAATTTTTATTAACTACAAAAAGAAGTCTCCTAACCCTGAGAAGGAAAATGGAGAAATTTTGTACTCCAAAGTATAAATGGAATTAGAAAGACAATGTGACTATACCTAAATATTAATGAAATACTCAAATTACTATTATGTCCAATATGACTACATTTTTAAAGGGTAGAAAAGACAAATATTTCGCTAAGGGCTTTCGTGCTTTTAATATAGTATTAGTCTCTAGACACACGCGTTGCGCGTGTACCCCCATCAATGAGTAAATAATTTAAAAGATTATACAAATATTATTAACTAATATATTTGAGTCATAAAATAAAAATTTTTAAAAAGTAAGTTTTATGAGTGATGACCCTATTAGTTAGTTCAATAAAGAAAGACATTCTGCCCCATATACGTGCCTTACTGCAATTTTAGTGTATAAGTCATGTATTCTTGTTTTTTAGGGGAAAAATTAAATAGAATATCATTACTATATTCTTACCAATGGTGCATTATATTTTGAGAAAATGAATAATCCTTCTACCTTCTGTATTAGATGGAGAACACTGAATTCAATGACAAGCTTCGTTTGTCAAAGTAGGAGTAAGTCATTTTGTTGTCATAGCTATACGAAGAACAAATACCATTGTTGTTGCATATGTTGTTAGTACGCGTAGAACTTAACCTAGAAGATAACTATTGATTTTGATAAAAAATCAAGCCTGTAGAATTCATGATGGATGACAAAATTGCAAATTGAAGTAGGGTTAAAAATCAAGAAATTTAATGAAATTTAAAAGACACTTTATAACAATATAGAAAATATTACTTATCCTAAAAAGGTGGTCAGGTTCTTGACCGAAAATTAATTTTATTTATTTAGATTAAGCATGGTACAAGGTGGAGAGTAATTAGAAAATTCACTTTCTTGTGATTTTTGATTTTACCTCCAATTAATGCCATCGGTTTATGGCTACAATAGAAGAAACATAAAGTAACAAAGAGATCAATACTTTCTACTAAAAACAGTACGAATCATTTCCAAGACTAAATATGCACATACAACAATATCGAATTTCGTAGATATAGAATTTTTATAACATAGGTGCACCACTAAAAAAGGAGAAAAAAAAAGTATTTAAGTGGGATTTGATCCCTGCTCCTCTAGGTAAATAATTCATAATTCAACCAAATGCACCATTTAGTCTCTTTGGAGCATGTGTGCCACCAAATTGTCACGACCCAAAATTCATTAAAGGTCTTGATGGCGCCGGACACCACTGTCAGGCAAGCCAACAACTAAATAGTTAATTAAATTCTCACCTTAGAAATTTTGAAATCATATTTCCTTCAATTAAATAGTAGAAGATAAAAAAAATCAGAGTAAATAATAATATTTTTAACAATCTCCATACTAAAAAACCCATAATCACCCCAGAACCTGGTGTCATAAGTGCATGAGCCTCAACTAAGATTGTAAAATAAAATACAACATCTGTCCGAAAAATAAATTGGACAAAAAATATAAATACTCTGAAGGAAACTCTGCTGGTTATGGACTCGTAACGTGGAATGCAGCTCACCTAAGTCCCCATAATAACCGTGTTTATGCGCCCATAAGGCGACTAGGCATATATGCACCTGCACAAAAATGTACAGCAAGTGTAGTAAGAGTACATAAATCAATGTGTACCCAGTAAGTATACTGCCTAACCTCGAAGAAGTAGTGACAAGGGGTTGGCTCTGACACTTACTATGGGCTATAGATAAAATGTCAATGATATAAATAAGCATGGGTTACGTAGGACGGTTGTAAGCTCAATGTCGTGAAATAAGTAGACAATTCTTTTGTTCATAAGAAATTTTCAAATTTATTTTCATCTTTTAACAATTTATATCTTCGGGCAGTGAGGCCTTATCAATTATCAATAATTCCAAAATAATCAGTTATGTCATGCGCAAATCATGCCAAGGTCGTACGGCCCGATTCAACATATTAATAAATTGTGCACTGCCGGAGGGTCGAACGACGCGAACCATAGATGCATCTATTTACTACCGAGGCGCTCGGCCCGATCCACAAATAGCAATTATTTTTGAGGAAACACAAATTCTCATTTTACAATCAAGTATTTAAATAAACTCTTTAAATAGGTGAACTTAGCCCTTTTTCGAATTCTTTTGTCAAATTCTAACATGATTCGAGTAATTGAATTAGCAAGTAAAGGCACAAACATTTCGAACAAGGTATGATACGGTTCGTAAACTACCGGACAATAGCACAATAGTAGTTACGTACGGACTCTCGTCACCTCGTACGTACGTAGTGTCATGTCCCGAACCTCGGAGAGAGACCAGCACCCGGTGCCTCACCTAACAGAGTGTACCAAATTGCGACTAAGGGACTCAGAACATATAATGTCATACTTTGGCCATGGGGCCACCTTGCAACACAATTTGCGAAGCAAAATATAAAACTGAATGGAAACTAGCACTAACTAAACATCAATATAAAGCTAGGCCGACAAGGCCGTCATAGCTACTACAGCTGACAAACCACCAAATTATACATACCAGGCCTACAAACCCAACATACTGCACTAACCAACAGGATATGTCTACAAGCCTCTACTGATAGATATATTGTGATCGGAACAGGGCCCCGACCTACCCATAATATATATATATATATATATAAATACATACATAATATGTACCCAAAAACATAGACACGATAACTCCGAAGGATGTGGAGCTTACCCATCAGGCTAAACTCTGGAAACACCTACTGAGGAGGTCTACCCGCCTGTCTATCTGAACCTGCATGCATGAAATGCAGCGTCCCCGGAAAAGGGACGTCAGTACGAAATAATGTACCGAGTATGTAAGGCAATAACATAATTGAAAACTGAAACTGAACTGATAATATAATAACTGGAAGTAACTGGGAGTCAAAGATGATCTGGAGATATACTTACCTGCTGATACTGACTCAACTCCTTCAATATAGTATGTAAAATAATTATAGGGCCTTATAAGGCTCAGAATATATAACTGCTCTGCCATAGTAGGCTCGCTCATAGGC